>PVKA01040831.1:0-18522 GCA_004027165.1 Ctenomys sociabilis | reverse complement strand
TGCTCAGCATTATTATTTAAAAGCATATAAATAGTTGTCAACTCAAAATGAAATATCTAATGTGTGTACTGAATTTTTATTTTTGTCATTCTGTTTTCCAGTTTAACTAAAATGTTTGAGAACTCATTACTATACATAAAATTAACCTTCAGAATTATTAATTATATTTTCATGTTAGTAATGAGCATTCCTATTTCAACTGACTGGTAAGATGTATATGCAATTTTACTCCAAGTAATATTAAGGTAATGTTTACCTCTATTTCCAATAGAATATTTAAATATAGACAACATATGCCAGGAATATACCTTGTTTGTGTTGCTGATGTTGTGCCCATTTTATAATATGATTCAATTTATGTATAATCTCATGTTAGGGATGATAATGGGATGGTGGCTAACTAGTAGAAAGCCTTGGAGAAGAATGCTTTTTGTTTCTCAGTGTTTATTTTACATAAGAAAGTGTAATATATGGTAGGGTAGAAGAAATAAAGAGTTGCAGACTAATGTTTTGTGGAAGGAGCTGTTAACAGCAAGATTTATGTGGTTAGAATATACATATGGGAAATGTATATGTTAGACTAAAGATTTTTGCCTCCCCGGCCTAGATCCTGGGGTGTGAGTCCATCACAAACATCACCCATCTCTTCCTCATTTCCTCCCTCTCTTTTCCTCCCTATGCATCACATGCTCCTGAGGGTAGAACAAACAAAAGCTAATGATCAGAGAGCACCTACTGTTTGGCTTTTTTCTTTTAGTTCACTTATATGTCACCTGTCCTGATGTAACTGAAGAATTCATTAGCAAAATAACAAAAATGTCACATAATGGGTAAAAAATACATTGTGATCTTTTTGACAGCTTTCTTTTTTGCTATAAGATGCTGAGACCTATTTGTGCCTCTGCTTTGAACAAAATCTTGGGTCTCTACTCTCAGTGTCATTCTTTCTTAGAAGAGAGAAGTTGAGATTAATTAAGGCCTTCTGCTCACAGATATAGATGAAGATGGCTAGGCAGGACATTTAGCTGGGCTTTTTCTCGAGCCCTTGCTCTCATCCTCCTTCCCTGGGCATTTCTTGGCACAATGAGAACATTCAATTTTCCAGTATGAGCTTTTTACACAGTGACACCTGAAAGTCAAATATTTTTTTTTTTTTTTTTGCCAGCTCAGCCTGCCCAGAAGGCAGGGCTAGTGTAATATGCGATGCCAAGGATTAAACCGCAGCCCCCTGCTCCTGCCTATGTTTGCCTAAGCAAGCGCTTTAGACTGCTAAGCTATCTCACCAGGCCCCTAGAATTAAATTCTTGAGAAAAGAATTTGGTCCTTATAACTACTTAGAAGTACAACTGAAAACTGTACCACCCGCTTATGAAGGAAGAGTTTAGGATTGAATGGAGGAACATGATAAAGAACAAATGTTTTGCTTTCTGTAGAAGAAAGAAAAATGTATGATTATATATGTTGTTCTCCAGAATTGAAGCAGCTATACCAGGAGTAGACTTGACGAAGTTTGTGTATATCATTTGGTATGTAGATGGATTTTGGAAATCTAACTTTTTGGAGATAATCCAAGAAACTTGGATGTTCCTACCAGCCAAATATGTATAGACTACAGTGCTCCCCTTATACTCTATTATAATACAGAAGAACCACTGAACTATAACTGTGTGCAAGGGAAGTTGCCTGTAAGTACTTGATTTTGAATTAGAAAGGCCTGCAACATTAAAGGAAATGTAGTTGCAACTTTCCAGAAAAAAAATCTTTGTTTCAGTTCTTTATTACAAAATCATAGATCTAATTACAACTTTAACTTATAACTTGGTAATCTTTAGTCAGATAATAAGTTTTAATAAGACAAACATTTATTCAGAAGTGATCACAGAACAACTAAACACAGAATAAGGATGAGAGATTTAGTTTTCATTAAGTGAAATCCCAAGCTTTTCTTTTTTAGGAAAAGTAAACTAATTTCAGTAGACAGCAATATGTGAAGTTTCTGATAGGTAGACTAGCTTCCACTTAGTCAACTGCTTCTGGCTGTCTCAACTGAGATAGATAAATCTACATAATGGGCCGTGCTTGAGCTTTCTTTGCAAGCAGATTTACATCTCCCTGCACGTGGCAGTTATCTTTTCCTGCTGTGCAGAGATGCTGTGCACCACTTGCTTCTCCACCCAGTGTAGTGTGTACTCTCGTTCTTTTTAGTGCATCATATTCTACAGAGATGGGGCAGTATAGGTGATTCTTTATTTCCTCATGTACTGTATAGTCATTCTCAGTGAGTAACCCAAGGCCATTGCTGTATTATTCTTCTGACATCAGAAAGGTAGTGGCACTTTTGAACATGTGCCTGCTAGGACTTCTCCATTTCAGTTGCATCCTACATTTATTTCATGGAAGCTTGTTCTCCCTCTTCTAGTTGGGCAATATTTTGCTCATTGACTTTATTAACAAATTCTTCAAAAGAGGCATCATATTGTTTAATTACATAGACATGTGGCCCTACTACAGATATATATGGTAGAGATGGTTTCTGGGGTAATCATATATTTCTTTGGTTAGAAAATACAACATATAGCCGGGCGTGGTGGTGCAGGCCTGTAATCCCAGCACTCGGGAGGCTGAGGCAGGAGGATTGTTGTGAGTTCAAGACCAGCCTGAGCTACAAAGTGAGCTTAAGGCCAGCCTGAACTGTCTCAAAAAGACCAAAAAAAAAAAAAAAAAAAAAAGAAAGAAAATACAACATAGGCCCAATTCCAAGCATGTAGGCTCCTGTTACACCAGTTTTAGGATAGAGGAACTGCAAGAATTCCACAGGAGTCTGCCCAAGATGAACTCTTATTCTACTGAGCCATGTCCTCAGCCCCCCAGCATTTTTTTTTTTTGACTTTTTTTTTTGTCTACCTGTCATCCAAGAATTATCTTTAGGTTCCCATTTATAATACTCATTAATACAGACTGTAACCTTTTCAGGGGCAGTGGCCTTGTCCTTCCATCTCTGTATCCCTGTCGTCTAGTATGGTGCTGGCATCTGTGGTCTTTGCACTGGTGGTGGTAGCTAACTTTTGTCTGGTACTTACTGTGCACCAGCGCGTGCCATGAATTGCCTCATTTCTTCTCATCATCTTTTGTATTACAAAAGAGGCAGTAGAGGAGCAAGTATTGGCTGCTCTGTCTGTGTGAAAGATCCTGGTTGCCTGAGATATACCTGGTCTGACAAGGCCAATGTTCTTCAGACAGGGGGCCACTGTAACAGCAGCAGAAAATACCACATGGGACAACACGGTCAACAGAGGTCCTGGAAGCAGTCTTAATGGCTTCCCCATGACCCTGACTAGCGGCTCTGTTCAGAAGCCAAGAAACCACACTTCTTTAAAGAAGCATAGAAATGATTTTGGGATTGGCTTGCCTTAATTTATCAAATGCTATTGAAATTATTCCTATAATTTTATTTTTCCTTTTAGATTCAACCATATGAAAAGATAAAGGCCAGAGGATTGCCTGATAACATATCTTCTGTGTTGAACAAGCTAGTGGTGGTCAAACTCAATGGTGGTTTAGGAACCAGCATGGGCTGCAAAGGTCCTAAAAGTCTGATTGGTGTGAGGAATGAGAATACTTTTTTGGATCTGACTGTTCAACAAATTGAAGTGAGTAACAGTTTTCTTGATGAGATAATGAAATAGTTTATCATTTTGTGTATTTGGTACAGGGTCTCACTACATAGCTTAGACTCATCTCATAGTGATCCTTCTATATTCAGCTTCCCCAGTGCAGGGATTACAGGTATAAGCCACCACATCTAGACTTGTTTACTAGCTCAGCTTCCCCCAAGGGTGGGGCTAGCATGCCATGTGGGACCAGGGATCAAACCCCTAGTCCTTGCACTTGCAAAGCAGGTGCTTAGTCCCCTGAACTTCCTTGCTGGCCCTGAAATGGTTTATAGGTTATCATGAATGTTATTAAATGTAGCATGTGGCATTTGAACTAATTAAAAAGGTTGTTGCCTTTAGTTTATTAGTGAAGGGAAAGATTTAAGAGTACATCCATAAAAGTCTCTGATCTTAAATAGCATTTATAGCTGTTGAAGTCTAGATGTGTTCAGATTCTCCTTTGATCAGCCCCTCTCTGGTCCCTTTATTTCTAGTGGCAGTTCTCTTGATAGCTGGGCTGGTTTGGTTTTATTTAACCCCTTTTGGGAAGCTGAGAAGAATGTCATATATCCAACTGGCTTTTTTTTTTTCCTGGAACCAGGGGTTGAACTCAGGCCCTTGCATTTGCCAAGCAAGCACTTAATTCTACTGAGCCATGTCCTCAGCCCCCCAGCATTTTTTTTTTTTTTAACTTTTTTTTGTCTGCCTGTCGTCCAAGAATTATCTTTGGGTTCTCTTTTATAATACTCATTAATTACAGACTGTAACCTTTTCAGGGGCACTGGCCTTGTCCTTCCCATCTCTGTATCCCTGTCGTCTAGTATGGTGCTGGCATCTGTGGTCTTTGCACTGGTGGTGGTAGCTAACTTTTGTCTGGTACTTACTGTGCACCAGCGCTTGCCATGAATTGCCTCATTTCTTCTCATCAATTTAGAGAGAGATACTGTAATTATCCGTGTTTTACAGATGAGCAAGCCAGAGCACAATAAGATGGTTTTCCCCAGGGTCCCTAGCAAGTTAGTAAATCCAGAATTTAAGTTTGAATATAGTACAGTCTGACTTTCTAAGTTGTTTTTTCCACTCTTCTGAGAGATTGAAAAGTTGAGGTATGATTCAGAATTTTTGACCACTTTCCCTGCAAATAGGGAGCCACATTTGTAAAATACGTACGAGTCTTGGACAGAGCTGGGAACAGAGAAAGTCCTTAACTAGCACTGTCTGACTACCCCATAAGGTGCAGGGTTCTGTGGTTGTGTACACAATGCCAGAGTCTGACTGCCATGGGGAACCAAGCTGGGTCTCAGTTCAGTCAGTCAGAAAGTGCAGATAGTAGTTTCTGTCTCAAAGAGTTATGATATATTGAGTATAGGGTGAATTGCTTAGCAAAGAGGCTCAAGCATTTATAGCATATATGTTTGTATTCAAAGGAAATGTAAATCTGAGTAATCTCATTTTCCTCCCTAGCATTTGAACAAAACCTACAATACAGATGTTCCTCTTGTTTTAATGAACTCTTTTAATACGGATGAAGATACCAAAAAAATACTACAGAAGTATAATCATTGTCGTGTGAAAATCTACACTTTCAATCAAAGCAGGTACAAGGAGTGAAAATATAAACCGTAGGGGTGCAACTCCTAAGAAAGGACTTCTTTGCCCTATATATATATTATATATATATATATATATATATATATATATATATATATATATATATATAATATATATATATATATAATATATATATATATATATATATATATATATATATAATATATATATATATATATACACACACTAGGGAATTAGAGCCACCCTGGAATATAGTATGCTTATAGGAATGAGTAGCTTCCTCAAATGGGTTTTCTGAGGGAACAGCCAACCCACAACCAAATAAATTTGACAAGATTTACTTAGTAGTTCCCTCCTCTTGAAGAGTCATAAAATCATAATATCTTTAAAAAATGAGGTGTCTTCCCATCTGTATGACCAAGGAATTTTTTTCTCAGCAACTAATCCTATGTAGGGAACAGATTTTAGATAACACAGATAATGCTTTTCTTAAATGGATTCATGTATAATTTATTATTAATAGACTTGGAAAAGGGACATTTAACTTTAATGCATTTTTTGTTGAAAGTCTGGGAATGCTCAGAGTAGATATTGCAAAAGAACTTTTTCTTTTTATAGGTACCCAAGGATTAATAAAGAATCTTTACTTCCTGTAGCAAAGGATGTATCTTACTCAGGGGAAAACACAGAAGCTTGGTACCCTCCAGGTCATGGTGATATCTACGCCAGTTTCTACAACTCTGGTTTGCTTGACACCTTTATAGGAGAAGGCAAAGAATATATTTTTGTGTCTAACATTGATAATCTGGGTGCCACAGTGGATCTTTATATTCTTAATCATCTGATGAACTCACCCAATGGGAAACGCTGTGAATTTGTCATGGAAGTCACAAATAAAACACGTGCAGATGTAAAGGTAAATACTGAGAGGAAGCAATTTAGGGATTTATGCTTTCACATTTCATAAGTTACATTTTCTAATAAAGTTTCTCTTTTAAGTAGAACACATTAATCCATTTGTTAGATGAGAGTGAGATAATACCGTGTGGAATACCTTAAGTTCTACCTTATCAGTTGTGTCTCATAAATCCAGAGTTAAATTATTTTTAGTTAATCATATATAGAGAAATCTGAAGCATGTGAAAACTTTGAATAAGTTTATTAAAATCTTTAATATTCTAGTTTTTTTCTTTTATGGCCTCTTTAATGAAAACTTTTCCACAGAATATTTTTATATAACTTTTGTTCTGTCACTGTAATATCTTTGTAGTACTTGTAAAAATATGTAGTTGTTTTGGTACGAAGTACAAATTTACCTGACATATTTGTTGGTTGTGATATTTGATGAAATGACATAAGAATGTACTTTTCTACATCAATTAAGAAAAGTAGTATGCAAATACTGAAACATCCTGACTTGTACTTGTTCCTTCTCAAAGTTCCCTTTTCCTACACTATACACTTGTGCATCTGTCTCTTTTCTGTACTTGTCATGGAGCCATTCTGAGGAGGGCCTGGAGTGGTAAGTATAGCTGTTTGGTGGTTGGCGGTGGTTAGGAACTAAGGAATGGCTGTTCCTGTAGACCTCAGAAAAGAAAGGAAGATTCTGATATACTTCTAGGCCTTTAATTATGGAAAAGATGATACATATACATGGTAAAATGATAGATGACCAATTTTCTTTGGCCTTAGCTTTTTTAGCTCAGATTTCTTCATATACTAGGAGACTCTTCTTACAGAGTCTCTTCTTTAAAATTCATAAGCAGTGTGTTATGGTTATAATTAAGAAAAATATGAAATCATTATTTTCTGCCTTTCAGGGTGGGACACTCACTCAATATGAAGGCAAACTGAGACTGGTGGAAATCGCTCAAGTGCCAAAAGCACATGTTGATGAGTTCAAGTCTGTATCAAAATTTAAAATATTTAACACAAACAACCTATGGATTTCTCTTGCAGCAGTTAAGAGATTGCAGGAACAGAATGCCATTGACATGGAAATCATTGTGAATCCAAAGGTAAGCCAAAGTTGCGGCTCTCTGGGCTTTTATAGTTCCTAAGATTAGATTATACATGGACCTTTCTGGCCTTTCCTTCAGTCTTGTCTCTTCTATCAGTCACTCCTTTTTGCCTAGTCAGGCTCTCTCTCCAGTTCCTGACCCTGTCTACAGTCTGCACTCATCCTGGTAATCAGTCCATCTGACTCAAGGATATAGTAGTCAAAAGAGCACTGTGCTCAGAAGTAGAGGGCCTACCACAGTCTTAATTACTACTCTGAAACACATGCCATTTGGCCACAGGCACCTTGTATGAGTTTTCTGAACCAGTGGCTCTTTGTTGCAAAATGAGAATGATTTAGGGTGCAGTAGGTAGGTAGGTGCTTGATGTCGGTTCTCAAAGCTGTATTTCCTTTCAATCTTCTCTGAAACTACTTCTCAAATGTTAACTAGCACACATGGAACTAAATTGTGACTTTAGGTGACTAAAATCTGTTTCTTCTCTGTTCTCCCTTTGGTTTTAGACTTTGGATGGAGGCCTGAACGTCATTCAGTTAGAAACTGCTGTAGGGGCTGCAATTAAAAGTTTTGAGAATTCCTTAGGTATTAATGTTCCAAGAAGCCGTTTTCTTCCTGTAAAAACCACATCAGATCTCTTGCTTGTGATGTCAAACCTCTATAGCCTTAATGCAGGATCTTTGACGATGAGTGAAAAGCGGGAATTTCCTACAGTGCCCTTGGTTAAATTAGGCAGTTCATTTACAAAGGTATGTAACCAAAGATATGAAGATTATAAAGATATGAATGAGTAGTTTCTGCTACTGAACTGTATTCTTCCACCTCTGTCATTTAGCAGAATTGAGAAAAGATAAAGATGTACCTCCTTGCGAAACTTGATTACTGTAGAATTGAAAAGAATGTTTAAATGTGGGGACATTTTATTTCATGTTTCTTTTTAGACCAGTACTACTTTCACCAGTGAGGAAAGGTTAATTCTGTACAGGTACTTATTGAGCTGTGCCTCCTGCTGGGCAATGTTCTAGGTGTGGGGATTTAACAGTAAACAAAATAGTCTAAAATGCTTGTCTTCACAGCACTGATAACTGGTAGAGGAAGGAAAATAAATATATACGTATTTCTCCAAAAATTTACATACATGCTAATGGAAATTGATGCAGTCAGAGAAGAAAAAGCATCCAAGTGGGAGAGGCTCCCTATTATTCTTGAATGGGCAAGGAGGACGGATCCAGTGCACAAGTGGGAGGGTGGAAGAGAAGCTCTCCAACTCCAGTATCAGGAGGAAAGATAATATGCTGGGAGGACAGAGGTCAAAGGCAGTGAAAAAAAATTTTTTGTTCCCTCAGTGAAACAGGAAACAAGGTCGTATAAGACAGTTTCTGGTATTTCTAAATGTAAGGAAGTAAACAGCAAAAGTAGTGGTAGTTTATATATAAAGCCCAGCTTTTATCTTATCTGCCTTAAGCCATGATTGTTCATTCTTCCTTTCCTTTCCTTTCCTCTCTCCTCCCCTCCCCTCATCTTCTTCCCCTTTCCTTTCCTTCCCTTCCCTTTTCCTTTCCCTCCCCCTCCCCTCCCCTCCCTCCCTTTCTCTTTTCATTTCTGTATTTAGTACAGGGTCTCATTACATAGATCAGACATGTAGTGGTTCTCCTGTTTTCAGCCTCCCAAGCACTGGGAATATAAGGTGTGTGCCACCACACTGTCTCAGTTGCCCTCTCAGCACACCCTGGGGGCAGGGCCTGGCACTCAAACCCCAGCTGCTGCGCTCTAGCACATTTTAGTACACTGAGCTATTTGGCTGGCCCTAGTATTTTTCTTTCTTTCCTAACTATATATTACAATCTGCCTCTTAACAGGATAGCTGATTATCTCTCATTGCCTCTCTAGTGCTATGATTATAGATGTGCACTACTGCCCTGATTACTTTTTTTTTTTTGTGGAACCGGGGATTGAACTCAGGCCCTCGTGCTTGCCAGGGAAGCACTTATTCCACTGAGCCATCTCCCCAGCCCATACATTATCTACTTTTAAAAGCTGCCTGGTTTTCTTAACTATATGGCAAATTTGTTGATTATGGGGATAGTGTTCATAATTCATGGTTTCTCTTATACAAGATCAATATTTTATTTATCTTGTTAATATTATTGTTTGTGTATGAATTTATTTTTAAAGCAATTTTTATGTCTCTATTTGAGGTTCAAGATTATCTGAGAAGATTTGAAAGTATACCAGATATGCTTGAACTGGATCACCTTACAGTTTCAGGGGATGTGACGTTTGGCAAAAATGTTTCATTAAAGGTAATGTTTTTATGCAAATCATACTTCTTACAGCCTTAACAGGTTTCACTTTCTAGTCCTAACTTTACCTTTATCTTTAAGGCATACTTTTTAGTCTGAGCTAGATATTTAAAAGGTAGCTGCATTCAAAATATGAGTAGATGTAGTCATGAAAAGATTGTCACAGTTGGTATTATTGTATCCAAATACACAATCTATTTAAAGTACAGCAATTATTTTTATAGGAATTTTGTGGAATAGCATTTAAATGGAAAAGCAAACACTAGTAATAAAACTACTACTTTGACATGTGACAGTGTTTAAAAACAGGATCACAGTTACTAGCTCATGAAATGATTGAAAGCAGAAAAAAACCTTCATTTACACTGTACTCCTGTTAAAGGAATCTTGCCATCAGAATAAAAATATTTGTTATATTACTGTAGTGCTTGGTGCTTTGAGTATCCTAATAGTCTAGCATAATAGGAAAAACAGTCTAGCAGCAACAGGGAAATATGGCCATAAATATTAAAACTCACAACTAATGATAAAATAGCCTTTTCATAATTAATTTTTAGAAAAATCTCATGTCCACATTTCATTTTTTTTTTCCATTAAAGTAACTTGCTTTTAAATGAAGACCTTGAAAGTTAAAATGATCCACATGTTGAATTTTATTATGTATGCCATTCTTTAAGAGCTCACTTAGGACATGAAAAATGTTATATACACAGTTCTTTTTTTAAAAAAAATCATAAACCCTTTGTGTTACTATAAAGCAAGCATCTCTTGTTTTATGAAGATGGGATAACACTGTTGGCTTTGCAAGTAGCCCTACAAACAGGCTAGTTTGCTGTGGCACAGGGCCCACTTTTTTCTTAGTACTACTTCTAATAAGAAGGCAAAGAATGCAGAACTACTGGTAGGATCGGACACATTAGTGTCCCTTAATTTATTATTTCCTTTGCAGGTTTTGTATTCCATTATAAATGAAATTGTATATAAACTTGTGAGCTGTAAGATAATTGCCTTGATTTGCAAGTACATTCTTTTTGTTTTGTCCCTGTCACTTAGGGAACAGTTATCATCATTGCAAATCATGGTGACAGAATCGACATCCCACCTGGAGCAGTACTAGAGAACAAAATTGTATCTGGAAACCTTCGCATCTTGGACCACTAAAATGAAAAATACTATGTATACTTTGTACTAATTATGGGCTAAAGAGTTTCTTACAATATAACCTCTAAGATTCTAAAATAGGTACTTTATTATGTTACTTTACCCTGAAATGTTGATTTTTAAAGTAGTTTTCTGCTTTTAGTCTAAGAAAAGCACAGGTGAAACAATACTTGCCTTCTGTAAAGAGAATCCTGAAGGTTATCTTAAAGTGCAATATGGTTTAATCATAAAACTGAAGCAATCTACAGGAAGATCTTTTAAAAGAAGCCTCACTGACAGTTACTTTGAATTGCTTATGATTTCAACAATAAAGAGGTGGAGCAATACATGTGTACACTTTGTCTTTTTAATGCTAACTTTATTAATTGACAAAATAAAAGGGTTATTTACTCTTAAGACTATTTAAGAGTTCACTACTTAGGTAGCAAACGTAGGTTTTTCATTTCTACAAATGTTAAACACATTATTTCCATAGGAATTAAACTTGAAGGTATTTAGTGTGTTGTCATCAAGTCTTAAAGCTGGGATATCTGCATGCTTACCATAGACTCTCCATTTACTTAAAGTGATTGTTTCTTTTCCCAGCTGCAGGGGTGGGGTGGGCAAAGACAAGTCATTTCTTTCACGTCCTTGTACTGTAGTATAGTGGGGCAGGAAGATAGTTTTATAAGAAGTTCCCATTCCTTAAATAAAGCTGTACTTCTTGAAGTTTACTTGTCAGTGAAAAATGGTTATGAATAACCTTCTAAGTCAGATCTGCTGGTGATTAAATTTATACCTTTTCTCTTAAGAATCAAGCTGTATTTTCCATACTTTTTTCAGTGGGCTACTTATACTGCACCATTAAAGAAAGTTGTCCTTTAAAGTCTTATAATTTTTTACAACTTTTATTTTAGACAATTTTAGAACCAAGACATACCTCTGTAATGATAAAGGAAAGAAAATATCTTTCCTTTTGAGAAACCAAAGACACAAAATAAGACTTATACATAATCATCACAAGATTAGGCACTCTGACAGGGTTAGGCAAGATTCTTGGTGTGAGGTGAGGCACAGGCACTTTCATTTGTAGAGTGCTGCTGAGTCTAATTTTTAATTTTAAAGGTAGATATAAAAATCTTTAAATAACTTACTCATCACCACATATTTCTATAGTATAGCAGTCTATATTTTAAAAGTTCCATTTCTCCCTGGTCTTTGCTCATATACATTTCCAAAGTAACTTCTAATCAGGGGGTAGGAGGTTCATATGTTACCTGTTAAAATGAAAATAAGTAGGCACGGTAAATACTACCTGTGCTAGAAATAAAATAGGGAAAAAAATCCAAACCCTTCATAGGTTCTTTCAAAAAAAATACAGCTATTAAACTATAGCCTTCTGTATATCATTTCTATAAAGTATTTAAGTTACTAGTTGTATAAATAGATGCCAGTATTTATTCTTTATTACTTGTAATCAGCCTTACACATATTTAGACTGTTCTAGAAGGCCTTACCTAGTTGATATACAGTGGTGGAAGAAAAGTTAAATAACACAAAGCCTAAAACTTGACAGTGGTCACTAAAACAAAAATTGAATTCCTAAATCAAAGCAATCAAAAGATGTTTATTTTTTTATAGAAAGATCTGTAAAAAAATAATTTTTTTCAAACAGCTTTACTTTTTATAGAGAAAACTTTCTACAGAGGTTGACTAAGATTTTAATATTTTAAATTGTACCATCATTAAATAAGGTGGGACACCATATGAATTTCATTGCACTGGAAGAAATGCAAAGCATTTTTAATATAAAGTATACAGAGCATTCTAGTCAACTACAGCTGTGTTACAGCTATGTGTTCTTTTGGATTTGGTCCAAAGAAACCTGAGTCTGTTTCCAGAGAGAATGAAAAATGTTATAGACACCTGATCAGTTACTCCTCACTGAAGGATGCACAAAAATGGCATTCCTTGGAGACCCCACTGAGTCCAGTTTCCCAACACTGATACTTTCCTTTTCCCTTCCCCCACCTCAGTTCACTTTGTGTTCCAGGTTCAGTTCTCAAAACACAGGTATTCAGATTTTCTTCAGAAAAGACACCCCATGGTCAGAGATGAGCTACCCAGATGGCTAGTATGTCATCACCTCTTCTGTTCCCAGATCTCAGCCATATTTAGGTCCAAATCTTTAAGGCCTTTTAAGGCTTGAAGATTTCCAGTGTAAAAGGCTACATCTGCTGTGACCAACCTAAACATTGGAGAGAAAGTTATTTTTAAAACTCACATTTTATATTTGAATACTGAAAGGAGCAATTCCCATAAATTACTATCTGAGCTGCCAGAATATTAATTAAAATTCTGAATTTCTATGGACAAATGTCCAGATATCTCTTACTCAGATTCCTGTCATAGTAATCCTTTTAACACTCTACTTCAGTGGTATTTAGAAAAGAAACCAATACATGCAATAGTTTCATGGGAAATTCTGCCTAGTAAAGAAATTTAAAATAGCATGAAGTAAGATACGGAGAAAATAAAGTTTGAAGTTTCTTTATTAGATATCTTTACAGTATTGACCAAAACAATAAGCTCAAAGAAAAGAAAGGCCTGGTGTCCTGGGTATTATCTCAAGGAGTTAAGTGGAAGCTGGGGCTCATGTACATATGCAACAGCAGACCTAAAAGTGGATACAAAGGGCTGAAGTGGTAGAGTGCTTGCTAGCATGCTTGGGGCCCTAGATTTGATCCCCAACACCCAAATCCAAGCAGAATAAATCTTATTACTGAAAATATAACAACATGATGAAGAGTACTTTTGTGTTCTAGGTGGTCACACTAAATCTAAAAAATACTTGACACGTAAGTAAAATTTTCAAATTTTGACTCATTAAAAAATTAATATCTTTTTTAAAAACTGTGATAAATCCTTATTTGCCAATGTTATATTGTTTAGCCATCTCATTTCTTTTTCACAGCAGTTATGATCTAAGGTTCAGGATTTTTTTAAATGAATTATTAGAAGATTAAAAAATAAGTATATAAAACATTTAAAACACTAACAGATTTTTATGTATATAATCGTAAAGTTTGAAATTAGGGCCTCACAAATGCAGGCCAGGCAAATGCTCTTATCAATGAGTTACAAACCCACCATAAACAAGTAGATTTTTTAAGCTGTTATAAAAAGTAAAAATAATTTGTGGAGGGAGGGAGCACATGCGTGCGCTCATGGGGGGTGGAGTTTAGGACTCTGCATTTATCTCTGTCCATAGCCGTTAATAACATTATCTATATTTGGAGACAAGGTAACACAAAGCTGCATAGGGTGGACTCAAACTTTCAGTCCTCCTGCCTCAGCCTCTTAAGAGTGCTGTGCCTGATCACCACACCTGCAAGGGTTAATTTTTAAAATTAATGACTATAGAGTAAGAATGGCCATGCATACAATACCTCAAAACCAAGAACTTTATGCATAATTATTTCCTGGTCTGGCTATCTACACACATCTTTCACCAAGGACCAAAATAAAAATGGATGAAAAATCTAAATATTAAATCTGCTGAAAAGACAGGTAAAATTGTGAAGACAGGCATAGGTAAGTTTTGAGTAGAATCCCAACTGTACAAGAATAAATGAATCAACAAATGCAATCATCAAAAAGCTGCACAGCAAAGAAAACCAGCAGAGTGAAAAGACAACTATAGAATACGAAACACATTTTGCCAGTGTTCTTCAGAAAAGACTAATATCTGGAATATATAAAGAATTAAAAAAATTAGACCCCCAAAAAATATCCAATCAAAAAAACAGGTAATTGAAATAGAAGTACAGTGGCCAATAAATACATGAAAAAATGTTCAACATCTTTGGCTATTAGAGAAATGTGAACTCAAGTAACACTGAGATTATATCTTACTCAAGAATGGCCACAGTAAAGAAATCAAGTAACATGTTGGTGAGGTTGTGAGAAAAAATCTTACATTTTTGGTGGAATTGTAAACTAGTACAACCACTATGGAAATCAGGAGATTTCTCAAAAACTGAAAATTACAAATTCTATTTGACTCAGCTATTCCCCTTCTAAGTAGCTTCTGAAAAGATTTAAAAATGTTACAATGATATAGGCAGACCCATGTTTATAAAAGTACAGCTCAAATAGCTAAATCTTACAAGTGACTCTCCACCAGCAGATAAATGAGTAAAAGAAACATAATACTTATATACAATGGAGAATTGCTTTGCTGTAAAGAACAAGAAATTGGAGTCACTTGTAGGAAGATGGAGGCACCTTGATACCAGGTTAAGTGAAGTAAATCAGACATACTCTTCAATATTACATAACTTCTCTTACATAAGAAACCCCAAGCATAAATAAGGAGTAAAATAAAAAATAGATAATAGGAGGTAGAGTGATAAATGGAAGGCTGGAGAACTGGAGGGAGGCTGTAAAAAAAATTGTTACATATATGTACAAACTACCTACAGTTAACTGTAATCCCTATGTATTGTAAATATACTGACAAAAAATTGAAAAAATTTTTGCACCTTATAAATGAAAAAAAATATTGTATAGTAATGTATTTTACTTTTAGTAGTGTATCAACAGAGTGGGACTCCACTGTAAAAAATGAATAGACTACTACTACATATTGAATGATCAGCTTTCAAACTTGGTCTCAAAATAACGCACTGGTAGTTGATGATTTAGGGGACGTTTACTTCAGTAATCCTTGTCTTGCAAGTAAGTACAATAAATAATGGTAGAAAAAAATGAAACTCCTAGTATTAGGGAGAAAAAGAGCCCAAAATCCAAATGTTGCATGATATATTTTAACCATTAATTATGTTCTAATAATCAACAGTCTTGTAATGACAAAAGATTTGGGACCTGACACACAGCATGGTTCATTTTCACTAAGAAAAACAGACTTCTACTTGCCTAGTTCCCAGAGCAACTCCTTTACTAACATGATGCATAGGAAAGCATCACTAGATATCATTGATCTGTTACATTTAAAATGAGAAATCTGGGGGTTGGGGAGATAGCTTAGTAGAATAAATGCTTTCCAGGTAAGCACAAGGGCCTGAGTTCAATTCTTGGTCCTGCCAAAAAATAAAATAAGAAATCTTACCAGGGTTGGAGAGAAAGCTCAGTGACATATGCACCTTCCTGGCAAGTGCAAAGTCCTCAGTAAAAACAAAAAACAACAAAACAAACCTTACCAATTCCAACCTGTCTTGTTTCTGGCTTTAGTGATGGTCTGTCTAACTGAATAAATACATTGCTAAGCAACAGTCTCTTAAAACCATAAAATCCTGATTCTTCAAAAGTAAATAAGTGATCTTTTTTTTTTTTTTTTTTTTTTTTTTTTTTTTTTTTTTATGGAAGGGTCTACAGGGTGTTCAGGGTCTCACTACTAGATCGGTCTCGTAGTGATCTGCCTGTTTACAGCCTCCCAAGAGCTAGTGATCTTAAATTCTTAATTGCAAATCTATGTAATGCCTACTAGCCATTTTGTAAGTGGCCTTCACAGTTGCAAAAATAAGGTAATATTTAGATAGCACCTGATTAGTTTTAAATGTCCTTCACTTAGACCTTTTCACTTCATAATTACAGTCCTCTGAGAGAAATGTAATAGTATTAACCCAGTTTATAAATAGAAAATTTGAGTTTTAGGATGACTTAGTGTGTGTAATTTGGTCTAGGTAGATGAATGCATTGGTAGTGCTCTCAGTCTAGGTGGTTTACAATTATATCTTTAACTGTATGAATTAGTTTAAGGCAAAGAAGAACAGGGAGTCAAATTTTGTTTAGTTTGCAATGTACAAAAGTAGACCTTATTCTGCTCATTTCATGACTACTCATTTGGTTTAGAACCAGGGAAGAAAAGGGTTTATTAGGCACATTTGATTTCTAACAGAATAAGTATATCTCTCCTGCTTTTAATTTTACTAATAGGCTATTTATAATCTGAATATATCTTGCCTATAAAAGTGTAGTTTTTCAGATGCCTAATGTCTAGGTGATTCAAATTTTATGTATTCTGTACATCTCACAGGTAAACAAATACCAGTGCTCTATGCATAGAAAACAGGTTTTGGGCTAATGAAATGTATGTTTTGACAGATATGTCCTGTGAGGAAACTAACAGATCTTTAATATTTTGTAAAAGAAGAAATATAGCAATGTTTCAATATTTAATGAAAACTGTAAGTTCTGGATTACTGTGCTGTAAGGAAAGAAAGGTGCTATAAACATCCTTAATACTTGTACTACAATCTACAAATACCACTGGACTTATATACTTAATGTCTCTATTAGATGGCAGAATCTGATAAGAATTTTTTTTTTTCATTTGAAACTCATCTATGAAATGATCTAACTAGACAGTGGCACACACCTGTGAAGCCAGCTACTTGGAAGACTGAGGCAAGAGGATGACAAGTTTGAGGCCAGCCTAAGCAACTTAATGAGATTCTATTGCCCACTCCCTGCAAAAAGAATAGGGCAAATTAAATAGGTTGAATTCCCTGTACCACCCAGGGAAGAAAAAGATGTAAATCACCATACTTACGGTGATGATATGAAAAGGCTCAAGACCCCAAAGCTTTCTATTAAAAGGCAAAATTAAAGATTCTAACATGGCCAATAGGAGGAGGAGGTGTATCTTGGGTGGAAGAATAGCATGGAAGACTGTGAAGGAAGCTGGAGTGGCAGGTCTCTGCTGGAAGGTGACAAACTACTAGGTGTTAAGCAAGCTATAGCACATCCTCTTCTTTCCAAGTTAATTGAGGTGGTCAGATCGTGGGACACAAAAAATGTTCCACAGTTGGTTATACCTAAAGCAAGGCTTACAACCACGTGGAGACTGACAACTTGCACAACTCCCAGGCAGGCACTTCAGCAGCACTGCCTGCAACTGGACTAAGGCTACAGTTTGAAGGCAACTTTGTGGACATTTTGGCTCTATGGAAAAGTGGCTATGAGGAGGTTTTTGTTTGGTTCCTTGCTTATTTGTTTTGGGTTTTCTTTGGTTTTTGTTTTTTTCCCTTTGGTTCTTGTGTCTATTAATATTATTCTAAATTTTTTCTTTATAAATTTTTTTCCATTAATATGCTCTCTGTTGGTCTTTTTTTTTCTATAATTTTCCTCCCTATTCTACTTTCTCATTTTCCCTCTCATCTTGACTTCCCTCTCTTCCTCAGCTCTCATGAAGCATATATATGCAATTCCCAATATAAGTATGAAGAGAAGAATAATCAGTACTTTAACTTGATACCATTCATGGCCACTTAACCCTTAACAGAATCGTGTGATTAGGTGATCCACACAAGGCTAGCTACAAATGTATTAACAGGTTGAGACAACCTCATATCTTCTCTCAATTTCTAATTAACTTCCCTCTCACTGCACTCTTCCACCTTTGATAAATATCCTTTCAATCCCTTCAACACTATCCCTTTACTCCAGCTATAAAATAGCTCCAGTGCAACACCACCTTTTCTTTTTTAGCTGCTAACATTTATTCTTTCTTCTTACTAATTTATGTCTTTTTCTTTTCCCCTTTCTTTTTCCTTTCCAGAGTCTGGGGAGATGTCTCAGTGGAGTAAGTGCTTCCCTGGCAAGCATAAGGTCCTGAGTTCAATCCCTGGTTCTGCCAAAAAAAAAGGACAGAACTTTTTCCTTTCAACAACATCCCACATCGCTGACCAAATGCTAATAGCATAGTATAGGCTCTAAGAGACAATGATAAAAGGACAAGGTTGTCAAGACAAATTTTAATATTCATGAATAAAACATGGTTAGATCTGTGGATGTTATAACTCCCAACAGAAGTTA
>PVKA01040830.1:0-18481 GCA_004027165.1 Ctenomys sociabilis | reverse complement strand
TGTGCAAACTATTCCTTTTAAAAGGTCTTTGTTGCCCAAAAGGATGGGGGAAGAGGCATTGCCCTAACTATATCAATAAGTCCTTGTTAGGCCTCAGCTCTCTTCTCCATTTGGCTTCATCTTTAACACTCCTGCTCCAAATAAGACAATATATGTATATCTTTTGTCTTTGATAAAGTAGACATTTTGTTATTCATAGGTGAGATATAATTTTATGGAGTAATAGGCCCATGTGTCTTCATTAACACCGATTAAAACTCTTTATAAATTCAATTGACCCTCTTTTGATGTTGGATGTCTGACCAGGGGCATTAATGATAGGAGTGCGATGGGGCATACACAGTGTGGCAAGTATTCCCAAGACACCTAGATCAATTTCCTTACATAGACTCATGGCTAAATACAGCCCAGACTCTACCCACATGGCTACAGCTCTGTCTGTCTGCATATTGCAAAATAGTCATGGGCCAATATGAGCCCAAAACAAAAGAAAAAGGAAACTGATACTGCAAGAGCTTCCAAGAGGAGGCAGAGAGTCCTCCCTCTTAGGCCCCAACTCTTCCCCTTTTCCAAGGCTAACTGTGAGGAGACAGGATCAGAGACTTAACAAATTTCAATCATCGCCTGGAGGAGAAGTCAAAGCCTCTGTCTGAAGGGAATGATGATACAGAACTAAAGGAGGAAATAAGTCTCCTCTGATGAAGCTATTCACAGGACTTTTGGATACTCTTTCAAGAGAATAGTAGGCCCATTTATTATGATGTGAAAAGCCATTCAAGGGAACATACAGTTTTGTTTACAAGTCGTTCTCCTTAATTAGGAACAACATACATGCTTCTGCACAGAGAAGCCCTTGGTCTTTATAGATTTGATCCAGTTCATTTTCCAGATGCATAATTCAACCCGGCCAGATTTCAAGCAGATCCTCCTTATGCCACTTAACACTGAGGAGTTTCATAGAGTGATGCAAGCAGCCCTCAGTTTATTAGAAAACAGTACCCCAGATGGTATGCTAAATGTTCAAATGTACACTCAGGAAAAATTCCCAGAGGCAGTCCTCAATTAGGACCCAAATCATGAAACTCAAATATAATGTTTGCAATAATACTAGGGGATGTTACAATATTCAAAGGAGATTATTAAGAGCAATAAATATGGGAAAAATCCCAGAAACATTCTAGGGGACAAAATAAATCCCTACACCGTTTTATGAGAGTCTGTTTGAAGCATTCTGACTTTGTATTCCATTTAATTCTGAGGACACTGAAAATCAATGCATGATGAAAAGTGCTTTGTGGAAGACTCAGGGAAACATCGAGAAGCTATTGGAGCTAGAGGGTTTTCTGGGCATAAATGAGACAAAGCTCACAGAGATGTCCCCCAAGTGTAAGTAAACTGGAATCAGAGGATACATGGGAAGCTGAGAAAAGACTCACAAAGAAAGAGGATATATTTGTGAGAGCATTCATGGTAAGAAACACAAATGTCATCAAAAAGCAGGGGACACCAAAAGACACAAATCTGACAATGAAAGTTCAGATATTTGGATTTCTTAGTGCCACAAAGAGAGTGATAAATGGGCATTGAATGGAAACAAGGCTGTCTGTGCCCTCGCAGTTCTGAACACATGGTATGAGAGAAGAGTGTGAGGAATCAGTGGGGTTCTGTGATATCTGGGGCCCAAATTTCTCACTTATAGATAAACCCATACAGAAGGCACAAAACAGGATGTGGTAGCCGCTGCTCTGGAAAGCTGACCAAGAAAGAACATCTAAACAGATCAAAGAATCCTTGAGTCAAGGATTTGAGTCAAGGCCCAGCTTAGAACCCAGAATTTCTTCCTATATATCCATGAATGAGCAGGAATGATCACAGAGGTCTTAACCCAAGTGGTATGATCCTGGATCATTCAGTGGCAAACTTGTCCAAACAGTGAAACTCTGGGATGCCTACATGCTTCAAAGCATGAACTAACTCCAGGATAACAACTGACCATTTAAGTGCCACTCTCAGAACTGTAATGGACCAAATGGTGCACAGTGGTTCTCAGATCCAGGAATGATTGCATATCAAGAGCTCTTATGTTAAAATCCTCACCTAATTCTAGAAACTTGAACACTCTTTGCTTTAGAGATAAAAGCTATGTGCATACTAGAGCCATGTAGCTCTGTTGGGCAGGACATATAGTGGTGACTAGATTCTGATGGAGGCCCAAACTTTGCCTACCAGAACTTCAGCACAAAAGGCAGAGTTAATAGCATTGGCCAAGGCTCTTTAACTACAAGTGACAAAAAGGCTACCATCTACACTGACTACAAACATGTCTTTGCTACATGCCACATTGATGGAGGTATATACAGGCGAAGAAGTCTCCCTACTGCTGGGAGAAAAGAAATAAAGTACAAAGAGGAAATTTTACAACTTCTAAATGCTGTATGAGGACCAAAGAAAGAGGTTATCATAACTACAGGGAACACCAAGAGGCTAGAACAATAAAAGTCAAAGAAACCAAAAAACACAGAAAAGAAAAGCAGGCCACTCTGTCAACCACCAAGCCCTAAAGTGGTTCCCTGGCCATGTTCTTCCTGGAGCTTCATCTCCCAGAGACCACAAACTACTCCCCAAGTAAAAAAATCATGGTTTTCGTGAAAATATGAAAATTATATGAAGGAAGCATGCTGAAAATTCTCTGATGGAAGACTAGCCATCCCCAAAAGAATGACCCCAGGTTTGTACGGTAATTCTATCACAGGACTCACATGGGGAAAATGACACTAAAGAAATTGCTAGATTATCACATGTCGCAGCCCATTGCCATCACTTGAGTTTTTAGTAATGACTGACTTATTTCCAAAACAAGCCAAATCAAAGTCCTACCAAGGTTCCTGGCAATTCAAGAAAGGGTGTTTCCTTATGTGAAATTCCCAGAACTGCCTTGAGTGGAAGGCTATCAATATAAGTTGATGCTTGCTTTCTTTCTTTCTCTCTTTCTCTCTTTCTTTCTTTCTTTCTTTCTTTCTTTCTTTCTTTCTTTCTTTCTTTCTTTCTTTCTTTCTTTTTGTATTTTAGGGAAGGGTCTACAAGGTGTTCAAGGTCTCACTATTAGACTGGACTTGCAGTGATCTGCCTGTTTACAGCCTCCCAAGAGCTGGGATTACAGGTGCACCACCACACCAAGTCTCAATCACAACATCAGCATGCCCCCATGGGTGGGCCAGGCACAGCAGGCCCGGGTGTTATTGGTGCTTTGCTGTAACCTCTTTGGGTACACTGGGACCATCCCCACCTGACCAAGAAAGGCAGGAGAAGAAGCAAAGGTGTTTTTCAGAGATATCATCTAAATATTCAGACTATTCCTAACCTTAGCATCAAGTCAAGCAGCACTGTGGCTAAGACAGTCAAAGAGTTAAAGGTAACATGGAAACTATACATGGCCCACCAACCCCAGAGCTCAGGAAAGGATAAAGCACATGAATTGGGCACTCAAACAGTTGCTTAAAAAGTATTGGAAAAGAACTCATTCTAAACAGGATCAAGTCCTACTCATGGTTCTTCAGCTCAGCTGTATACCACCAAACAACCTGGGTATTCCCTCATAAAGGCTTATCTATCTGGCCAGCTCAATTATAGACCTAATTAAAAGTTATTGCTCTGAACTAGAGGAATTATCTTAAGCAGGCAGGTGCAAGCTTGGGTATAGGCATATAAGTTATCTGTGGCTGGATAAAAGAGAGGATACCCATAAATCTAACAGACACAATACACCCTCTTGAAGGCCAGCTCTGTTTGAGTTAAGAAACAAAAATCCAACCACCTTGCGGCTTACATGGGATGGCGCCATACTAATGTTGTCTACCCCCACTGTTGTTTAAGTTGCAGGAATTATACCCTAGATACATCACAGTCTGCTAAACCTGGTGGCCAAGACAGGTGGACAAATCAACAGGATCCAAGGCATACAACCTGGCTGATGCTATGGGGAGACTCAGTGACCACAAGTATTGATAGCCCTGCTCTAGTCTTCCCAGAAGCTGACTAATATACACATGGCTGGCAACTGAGGAAATGACAACCCTGCTCTGTTCACTGCAGAAGCTGACCAGCTACTCATGGCCAAAGCTTGTGCATCAACATCTAAACTACAACAACAACATAAGTCTCTTCCTTTTTTCACAGTTCTCCTCTATCCCTACTAACAGGGTAAATAATAATACCAGTGATAGTCTCTATTAAAACCCATTTATAGAAATCATCAAAGGGAAGAATGAAGCAGGAGTTAAAAGGAAAAATAAATATTTCTCCAACTCAAGAGACCTCCTGCTGGTATTCTTTGGTTTAATACAGATAAGAGCAGTAATTTTTATTGTAAGTTGAGTTTTAGAATCTCCTATTCCCACAACACCCTGTTAGCCTTATCAGGACCACCAAGATACAAAAACTGTTACAATTGACAAACTCTTTTTGTGCTCCTGACACCTGACATGTTCAATTGTAAAGACCAAATCCCTTGGCAAAATGTACTATAATTGTCAGTTGTGCCGATATCTCACTGCTATTATGGACTGTTGGACTATTCTTGGTTCGTTTGATGAATTCAAACACCTGCAATCATTGCTCTGGCATCAAGTATGAATAGGTCCTTTAAAGACTTCTCCAAATACAGCTTCTCTAATTGCAGTGGAACACCTATCTCTAACAAAGCAAAAGAAGAAAAGGGGATATAAATAAATGACCATTTTGTTATAAAAATTTATCCAGATAGATAGATAGATAGATAGATAGATAGATAGATAGATAGAGACAGACAGACAGACAGACAGACAGACAGACAGATAGATAGATAGATAGATAGATAGATAGATAGATAGATAGATTTACATATACACAAATAGGATAGATATACAGCTGTTTCTCTTAGTTCATTCATTGAGAAGAAAGGTTTGTACTAATATTGTTTTAGACAAGTTATCATGTCTGCATCTTGTCCTCTGAATAACTGCTGCAAAGGCAACAACATGCAATGTATCAGTTATTGTAACTGTCCTACTAACCTGTTTTGAAACTGTTTCATTGTTATTGTTTTCTCATTAAAATGAATAAAAAATAAAATAAAATAAATTTATAAAAATGGTAACTTTCTCTTTGCTCAGTATTCAGTCATTTGTCTACAGCTCATTAACCAGAGTAAACCACCTATGTAACATCAGACAGTTCTGGGTGTACCCATTTCAGGATTTTATGTAGGTATGTCAGGCTTACCCACAGTAAAATTAGGAGCTTGAATATTTACCATGTTTCTACATCTGAATTCGTTTCTCATTTACTTGTTTTTCAAGAGTTTTGTAAATCTTCAAAGCAACAGGAAAAACTAAGATGAATGAAAGAACAACTAGAGCATCATCTTTTCCAAGGGCAGAACATGAGACAGGATTCCAGCTTTTATTGATCTTAAGGAAGCGTTCTTTCCAGGAGAAGGAGAAAAAAGAAAAAAAAAAAGAATAGAAGAAATGATGAAGTTGGGCAAAGATCCAAAAAATATGAATGCAGCCTGGTCCTGTAGAGCACTGAATTTCACATTAAATTCAGTGTTGACTCCACAGCATATCACACCTGAAATTTCAAGCTCTCACATAAAGCAGCTATGGAGAAACCCCTCCTCCAAATCTTGTCAGTCCCAGTTACATGGGTCCCTGTATTATACACAGAACAGCTCAGCTACCTTGAGGTGGCAAGTGTTAGTTCTCAGAGACAAGGCACACTGTGGAAGCTGGGACCCAGGTGCAGAGAAAGAATGGAAAGGATCTGAGTGCTTCTGAACAGTACGGAGAACCTCCATTGCCATTAAAGGATCAATAATCTAACAAGAATAAAGGTCTGTGCCACAAGAGAAATAGTCACATGTTAGGAACTCTGATTTACTAAAGGCCTACTACACCAAAAATATGATAAAGTGATCAGCTTTCCTGAGCATGTAAACAGATTTCACAGAAGAAGAAGTGATGGGGGCTTCCTGAGTTTCTGCATTTTAGAGTCACATTTTAGCTCTACAAAACTTCACTAGTTGACTGGAAGAGGACTTCTTCTAGTTCAAAATTAACTGTATTATTAAGGCACTCCTGGAGGTAAGGGGATCTGTGATCAATGTGGCCAGTAGGTGTTAATTATTTATCTCTTTTTGTTGCTCCATGGAATTATCTTATCACCAAAATTCTCCTTACATTATGATTTAAAGCTCATAATCAATATTCAAGCATCCCTACAGCACTACTTCAAATATTCCATAACAAATGAAAACTTCTAAATTCTCACTAGATCAGGACTTCTCTCTTTGTTTCATAAGGTAATCAATGTCAAATTCAATTTGATGATCTTAACTAAAATAATTCCTTCTAACTTCTGCCAGTCTTATGACTACATTCAACTTGATCAAGAGTTTTTTATCATTAATATTTAACACATAGCTAAAAATAAAATGTCTGTATGTGTTTAATATGAACATCACAGTGATTTTCTTTCCTAATTAATTGATTCTGTTCCAAATGGAACCAGACAAGAGTAAATGACTCTCCCCAAAAAGGCCCTTATTGTAATTATAGATCTTTTGACTTGAAAATTGTCTCATCCTCAAAGGACATAGAATTGTATTACAATTATTCATCATGTCTCTCAAAACATTAAATTAACATCCTTCATAATCTTTATAAAATGTATGAGGAATTTAAACTTAGTACTTATTATAATTAGGAATATGCATTTCTGGAAAATATTGTTTCTTCACAAGGTGACTTTCTATGGGCCCAAATAAGCATGATTGTTCTTATCTTCACTCTCAAGAATTTCCACAGAAGTATTTGTACATTTACAAGATTTCTAAAAGATGACAAGATTATAAACAATGTAAATAGAAATGAGAAAATTTGGCACACAAGGAAGGATGGGGACAACATACAGCTAGCTGAAATAAAAGAATGAATTTTTATCATAACCTACTATTGGGAAAAAGCTTGCAAATGACATATTGTTTTGAACAAGTTAGAATTCTCTTATTTAGCAAAATTCAGTTTACCATAGGGGTTCGTGTTCTGTAGAAACAATACTTGAAATTTGGAATTCTGGTCTTTTACAAAACTATTATATATGATATGAGATTCTTACTATACTACAAAATGATAGAGGGAAACAAAACATACCCTACACTGTTAAGCGTTTATGTTTGACATGGTGGATATATGAAGGGTATTTTATATTTTTAACTTAGGGTAGTTTTAATCTACCAATTGTAAGTGAAAAAAAATCACCTGATATTTCTATGATAGAAGGACAGAGATACAGAAAAATCAATGAGGACAAAACTCAGTGTATACAGGATACAAAAGAACATTAATTTCTGATTATACAATTTTAATCACACAAGTATAATATGTCTTCTATACACTCAGAAATCAATACTGAATGAGGATTAACCCAGGGCCCAAAAGTGCTTCTTATTTTGTAAGGACATGAACATTTTAAGAAGCTAAAATTCAGTTCTGTGTGTCCTAAGAAGGTTGCCTAAAGTACTCAAAAGAATGTTTTCTGGGGCTGGGGAGATGGCTCGGTAGAATAAGTGCTTGCCTGGCAAGTACAAGGACTTGAGTTTAATCCCAGTTTTGCCAAAAAAGAATGTTTTCTGGAGTCAAACAAAAGGCTGGAAAATGAGGGGTTGAATTGGAAAACAATGTGCATATTCAGCATGGCTTCGTGAACTGTTTGGTAAAGCTCCAGTGTCCCAGGAGTAGCTCATCAGGTTAGCCAGTTCTACACACACACACACACACACACACACACACACACACACACACACCAATCCACTTTATAATGAATAAAGTTCTTTGCACAGGAGAAAAATGGATTAGATGAATTAACTTTTTAATAAAAATTTATTGTGGACAAACCCTAAATTTTGATGTATGCTTTAGCAAGGAAAACATAGAGGATGAAATTTGAAGTATCCATGGAATAAAAATAAGCCAGTGACTCAAGACAACATCACTTTATGTTGATGCCAAGATTCTATAAAGATTTTTTTTGAGGGCTATTATCACAGAAAAAGAAAGGTAGATGTTGGAAGAAGGGGAGCACAGAGGTATAGAAGGAGGGAAATCATAGATAGGCTGACTTGTACAAATACTGCTGTGGCATTTACAGGTCCTTACAGTAAAACCTGTGAAGTTTTCCCCAGGCTATTCCTCTCAACAGGGAAATAGGCTGCATAGATGTTACAGCATAAGAAAATTCTGCTTGAAAACTATGCTTCAAGGCAAGGTCTTGGACAAGGCCCTCTGGTTCTTCTGTGTAATCCAGATACATATTCATGGCTGCCTGAAAGAGAGACCAGGCTGACGTTGGTATTATTTCTTCCAGAGAAATTCCTGCAGTTGGCCACATCTGTGATTTCTGTTGGTTACAGACTTGTATGCCAGGGAGATTAGTAAGGTGACAACTGCGAAAATAAGCTCTCTCCACAACTGATGAGACTGATTAGAACAAGTGCAAAATGCCAGCTCTGCAATCAGCTCAGGAAGAGAGGAAGGAGAACCAGCCTGGGATCGGATTCACTCGGATAGTTGTTTCCAGTCTGTGGAACGTATAACATACTGATGAAAGGCCCCAAATTTCACTAAGGCCAACTTGCACCACTGGGGGAAAAAAGCTAAATAAATATCCACCAAATACAAAAGCAAACAAAATTTTTAAAACGTGTTAGTAAAGTACCTAATAAATATCTAAATTTGGGTTGTTCTACTTATTGAAAGTAAGATAGAATATTTAAGAGACACACAAAGAGCTAACCCCCAAAGACAATTTACAGAGGTAAACTGTGATTTATAAGTGATGCAAAGCCACTGTCCTAGAACACCGTAACTTACAAACAGTGTATGATGCCTCAGTAATTCACATTCTTTCTAGCTCTTGGAGAGGAAGTGTACCATGTCTTACCAAGATAGGACTTTTTCTCTTTGCCTAATAATTTAAGTTAATTTCCAACAACTTACCTCACATGTACATATAAATATGAGATAATTGTTTTGACTAAAATGTAGGCTCCAGCAAGACACTGGAAACTACCTTAATGTCTATCCACTCAGAATGAATACAGTATTCTAAAGTTGGAGTTAAATGCTCCTAGAGGGCATATATTTATATTGGCTGATATAAAAACATTTCAAAGTTATTTGCTGTCTTAGATACACTTCTCTATTTGCTAGGATAAAATTAAGGAAGGAAGGCTTATTGACCTCACAGTTTGTGGAGGTTTCATTCCATACTCAGTTTGCTCCAAAGCAGAGTAGCGCATGGAAGAGGGCAACTGTTCATTGCAATGGAAAACAGCAAAGAGCAAAGGGGGAAGGAGCAGCGATGGTAGCTAAGCAAGCCTGTCTCCTTTTCGTATGCTGTATACAGAATGTATACAACATATATATCTTCCTCAGGGCATGTGTAGCATTCATACTCATAATCCCACCATTGGATCATGAATTAATCACAAACTCCAGTAACCACCCCATGACTGCTTGGGGATTTGGGAGGAGAACTAGACACAAATCCATGACATTGCTAAATCTAGAGTGAGCAAAGCAACATCCCAACCTGTGAATGATAATATGTCTATGCGTATGCATGTTGAAAAACCATAACAACAACTAATAAATTGAGGCTCTGGCAGATTACAAACTGCATTCAAATTGCTCAGTCAAGTTCCTCAACACTAAAGTCTGAATTGTCTCTGCCATATGGAAGAGTAACCATGTCTGGCTTCATTTTCAAGCCACCTAGGGCCTGACACTTAGACACTAGGCAGACCACAAACAGCATGCACTCGCTCCTTCCACACATGGCTCCCTGTAATTACCAGTGGTATCTTGGTTCAGGACTTAATTTATGGCAAGATTCTGGGGAATAGTGCTTGTGAATACTTTTGTGCTCACCATCCCTCACTGAGTTTGCAAATGGAAGCAAAATTTGGCTGAATTTTTCTGTTCACAAATCAAATTGTTCACAGATAGAAGTGTTCATGAACCCTCTAAGAAATTCTGTGTTCACATTTCTTAGAGAGGTTTGGTGCAGTTGCTTTGTGATTCTTACTCTTCTTAATTACTCTATAAGGAAAGCTACCTTAGAGACAAACTTGAAGGTCATCATCTCAAGAAAGCAAATCCCTCTTTGGAGCCACACTTTTCTGGAAAGAGGCATAGAGCACGACTGTGGCTCAGCTCCTAACCCTGCACACCCATTGTTGGGGCAGCAAGAGTGTACCCCAACAATGTTGGTACACTCAAGGGATGCTGTGGGCTCACCCTAATATAAAGGTCCCCCTCTTCCCTTGTATGTCCACAACAGCTCTCTCGTTTTCTCAAAGTTATTATTCAAAATGCAAGCAAACATTAATAAAACAAATCAGGTAACCAGATTATTCACTTTGGGCTTACATTCAGTAAAGCCTACACTCATGTCATTCACAGCATCAAGTTACTCTACTTTTCATCATGCCATTATGGAGCTGTTGTTATATGATTGTATTATCATATAATATTTGGATTAGAGAAGCAAGGTACCAAAATCACTGGTTAGCTAAGATAAAAATCAGACAAGGGTTCTGGGCATGGTGGTGCACACCTGTAGTCAAAGCACTTGGGATGCTGATGCAGGATGATTGTTGGGAGTTTGAGACCAGCCTGGGCTATGAAGTGAGCTCAAGGCCGGTCTGAACTGCACAATGAGACTATGTCTCAAAGAGACCAAAAAGAAAATCAGACAAGGGCTGGGGATATAGCTCAGGGCCACAGCACCCACCTGGCAAGCACTAGATCCTGAGTTCAATTGCCATTAAAAAAAATCAGATAAAATTCAAACATCCCTGAATAACATAAAATAAAGCAATTTATTTATCTTAAGGAAAAATTTTATCAAATAATAATAGTAAGCTTAGCAACTTTCATTTTGGGTAGTGACTGTAAAATGAACAGCTGGACTGAAACTGACTGAGGCAAAAGCAAAGAAATTTCAGATATTTTGTCTGATTTGAGGAAGACCTACAAGATATCATACATGTAAAATTCAGGTTATGATATACAGTAAGGAGCAAGAAATCACTGCAATGCTACAGTCTTTCGCATTCATCTTTACCTTTGTCACAAAACCTAAATTATTGTCAGTTCTAAATATAACATATAATCTTTTTATAACTTTTAAGAACTATTGCTTCTATTTTAACTTCTGTTTATTGTTTGTCTGGATGTAATTATGAGTTTATGTGTTCAAATAATATTTTAGTTACAAGTGATCCATAGATTTTATAATTTACCACAATCATCTCTTGGGGCACAGTACTATATTTCACCACTATTTGTATTTAAATTATCACCACAGATGTAATTTTTCTTCATTGTTTTGAGTTTGTTTGTTTTATAATGGCATTGTCTTTGTAACAATGTTAGATACATCATCTTTGAAGCAATGAAACTCTGAAAACTTTACCTTGATTTAATTTACCAAATGATTAAAAACAATCACATGATTGTTGGAATGATTGCACCTCTTTTAGGCTGTTTGTTTGTTGCATTTGTATGATCAAGTACCACTGAACTGTTCACAAACATATTTTCCACTAATGGAAATACTGAAACTGTTCATTTTCCCTTTTTGTATAAGCATAAAAATTAAAATTCAAAATTAGGAAGATAAATTCAAAACAAGGCTCAGTTTATCTAAATAAAAGGTCATCTCCTATCCTCTGCAACTGAGAATGTGAAATTGTCATGTTTGAGCTGAGACTACAGCCAGTGATGGTCCTACTGCCTTCATGGTGAGGGGTTAAGGGTCAGCATATACTTTAAGCAAGTTCAGTAATCATTATCAGATTACTACAGAAGTGAAAATCTAACACCTATGTTTTCACCAAACATAGATTTTTGCTTCTTAAGTTTTTGATGCCAAAAATTAATTTATTGCAGAATAAGTAAAAAGGTAGAGGAAGAAAAGTTTACAGATGGAGGAAGAGGAATAAATTTATATCAGGTAAATACATAAGGCTAATGCTTTTCCAACACAGAATACACAAGGCCACTGCAGTAAGGTACCCACAGCACTCCTTTGGACTGTGCTCAGTCTTTGGTAGGATGGCTCAGTCATTGAAACCTTCACATCTCTAGAACACCTCACTTTACATCCCTCCTGAACCTGGCTACTATAGTGGCCAAAAGGTTGCCAAGAGAAGTAACAGAACATACTTTTTCCACCTCCACTGAGGAGCAGAACAAATCATAGATCCTTGCCAACATTCCTACACACTTTGTTTCTTACCGTGCATGATGTCCTTCAAGGGTAGTACTATGTCTGATTGGAAGGGTTATGGGAAAGAAATGGGTGATGAATGGCTGTTGTTCAATCTGAACCTTATGCTAAGGAGAGGTTAGATGTCATGGGTGGAAAGTGTAATATCTGACATAAAATCAGCATGATTATTTGGAACCTCACAAAATACATTACCCAATAAGCTGAAGCATGAGACTTCCATGAGCCACCCAAACACAGTGCAGGAGTAGACACATGATCACCCTCCATTCATCAAAGGAACTAACCCAATGGAAGGATGAGACAGTCCTCCAAAGATGAGCTAATGTGTCAAACTGGAGATAGGACACTGAGAAGACTGCACATATGCCTTAAATCCACCATTCCTAGTGACAGCTCCAGCAGGTGGTTCACACAAACCAAGAACCTAGGCATGAAGAAGTGGCCTTTTCAGCCTTCTGCGTAATTATGTTAGGGAATTTATCCTCTCCTCCTCGTCAGTCCTGGCTCCACATGTACTGTTTCTGATTTCCACAGGGAAATGTTGTCTTGGAGATTAAAGTGAGTTTTACAATCACCTTTAAGATTCATCTACCTTGTGTTCCAAATGCCTGCATACAGTAAGCAAAGAAAGAAACTTCCATACTGATCATAATGTTATGGAATTGCTACTAGAAAATAAATTAAGAACACAAATCTTATGGAATCCACTGCCATCTCCATGCCTACTTTTGTTGTAATTAGCCAACAGAATAACCAGGTCTAAATATTCAGAACAAGAGAAGAAAAGAAATGAGTAACTGTAAAGTAATCAAACCATCTATCACAGCGAGTTAAAGCAAAAAGTTCACTTTGATTTGTTCTAGGCTGGAGTAAATTTTCTCAAAGCTTTACTTTGGGCTTTTAATTACTTTCTATGAGCATTTATAGTTGCCTTACCAGAAGTATTCATTCCCCATTGATCCCCTTATGTTAACAGGACAATGGTAGATAAAGCTGCCTGACTTCAACATACCATTCTAAAAGGAAATTAGGATGCTGTGCCAATTATTACTTTTTATAGAATTGCTCTCAAGACAAATTGAATTTCATTGCTTGAAATGAATTTTTATGTTTTGCAGAGAAGGGACAAATGAGTGTCAACCATTACAAAGAACATGGTGGTGATATAATTCAATTAAATCAAACATTTCAATTCATGAAGCTTAATGTAATCTTTGCATGACCTCTAGGAGATTTGTATCAAGGTCCAAAGATGTGCTTCATCACTGCACAATCCTGGTGATTACTGTGTTTCTATGTAAAGAGGTTCATTCTCATCATCATAGTTAGTTTTTCAAATTTGAAATGCTAGCACTGCCTTGAAGCCAAAGGAATTAAAATGTCTCCAACAATGATTCCACCCAGGAGTCCAAATGTGTCCTGCAACCTTGATTACTGCCAATATTAATCAAGATTTCATTAAAACATATAACAAGTTGATAAACATATGATCATGGAAAATAAGCAGCTTCTTTTGACTATGGAGGCTAAGTAAGTCATTCATAGTAAGCGCTCTCTAGGATACCTGACTTCACAGATGGAAGGCCACCAAGTGAATTGAATGTTTCCCAGTAAGAGGAATCAGACTCTTGCTACCAAATAAGTGTTGATTTAAGACATTTATGGGGATAGTGAAGTAAAAAGTATAATTGAGGTAGCTCCCAGGTTTTGCATTTGACCTCTTACATGGACAAAAAAAATGTCATTTAGTGAAATAAAAGTAGCCAGGAATAAAGGTAATTATATATTGATGATAAATAACCCTTCCTACTTATTTTATTAAGATCTAGAAGCTTGATGTTTCTTGCCAAGTTTTAGTAAGGAGCCACTAGAATAGGAAGGACAGGTAGCTCTCCATGCCTCAGAATTTCACATCCTCACACTCAACCAACTGAGGGTGGAAATACTTTTTAAATCATTTCTGTACTATATACACTTTTGCTCATATCTTTGTTCCATAAACAATACAGTATAACAAATATTTACATATCACCTTGTTCCAGGGATTACACAGGACCTAGAGATGACTTGTTAGATGTACTGAAGGGAATGCATAGATTACATGCAAATTCTGCACCATTTCATATAAGAGCCTTGATTTGAATATGGAAATGACATGGAAAGTGAAAAGGAAATAATCCCCCACAGATTCTTAATCACACTCATACTTTTTTTGTACAATCCTCTGTATACGGTTGTTCATCTAAAACACTTCAAGCAGTAATTCTACTTCTTGTTCTTTCCTCTCTTGCATTTATCATTTTCTCAAGCTATATGTGTGATTTTAAAATGTTGGTTCAAGGAAACTTGGTGTGGTACTGTTATCTTGCTTAAGTTCAACTAATTTGTCTGCTTAAAATGGTTGTGTGAATTTGAAAGACAGTGACTCAAAGACCAAAATCACTGATAGAAACATAAACTTCCTATAACAGAAAAATTTTTAAAAGAAAAGTGATATATCCATTACCAGAAGCAGCCTTATTTTGAAACAATAAAAGTAAATCATCTTAGAAGAATATTATAAGACCTGGCTTTTGATCTCCAAATATCAATTTTACTGCCTGACCTTTATTTGCTTTATTTTTCCCCCTTTAGGTGCCTAAAGCAAATCTTCAGTGAATGAGATTTGCCTTTTCTTCATAATTTTTTCAAAAATTACTATACTTAAAATAGAATGTATTCATCATTGAGCATAACTTAGTCTAAAAGGTGGTATCTGACCTTCCCTTGATATTCAAAATAATCTCCAGAAATTGGGTCAGTCAGAGTGAAAGCAAAAATAACATATAAAGCAAGTGCCATGATGTGTCTATGAAGATGTCACTGGAATTCATCTTAAGAGGCTACATTTTTCCAAAGGATTGGCAGCTTTTCACATATTTCTAAGCATTCACAGCTCTTCAGTAATGTGGCAGGGAGAAAACAATATAAATATTACCACAACTAACAGAAAAACTCAGCAAACTAGTATAGCTCAGAATGTCCTTTTATACACATTAATTCATTTAAATGAACACAATTCTTTTGAAACAAATTTTAGAGAGAGTGAGAGGGGATCCAAAAGGCTAGAATAGTCATACACTTCACAAGGAGATAGGTGCAGACCTAAATCTCTCAAAATCGAAAGATTTGCTCTTACTACTAATGCAGAAGAAAAGAATAAAAGCTATATTCCTCAGTCTTAAAGGATTTAGAGTATTGAAATGCAATTATCTTGAGCAGAGGAAATAAGCTCACAAGTTTGAGAGTTAACTTCTTATCTCAATAAAATATTATTAAGATTATACTCTGTTTATAGAGTAATGGAACAATATGATATGTGATGCACAAAGTTTATTATAAAAAATTTGATTACAGCATTATGAATGAAGACTGACAAATTCAAGTCTGAACAGTGGGCTCAAATCTTAGTGGAGCGATGTGGATATCAGGTGAAAATCCGGGAGAGCTGATGGCAGATGAGGAATGAGCCTATGCACAGAAGAATTATTTGTTGTTCAGACATTAGATGTGCTTTTGTTTCTTTCAGGCTTCCCACATAAAAATGAGCTCACTCACATTTTACTTTGCCCAAATTTATTAATAGAAATATTATTCTCATTTAAAACCCACCCAGAATAATGTTACCAATTATCTAAGGACTCCATGGCCCAGGGAAATTGACATATAAATGAACCACCATGGAAGTTTACAACCACAATCAGGTTGAGAGATAAGCAAGATCACAAGTGTACCTGGAAGAGAGAAATGGGATGCATGATTGTACATGTGCTTAGAATGGAAAAGAGAGACTTCACCTCCATTCTTCTCCACATGACTATGAAGGCTTAAAAAGCAGGAGGCAGGTGCATTACTTATATGAAGAGGGTAATGTGTTCTCAACAGAGGCAAAGCCCTTCTGATACGCAACTCTAAGGGAGCCTCAGAAGACATCTCTCCAGACTCCCACCCAATACTATGTAGTGATAGTTAGAGGAAGAATCAGGCAGGCATGCAGAGCATGAAGCAGATAATATGCCATAATGATATGGCAGACTGTTATAGAAATAGCCACCTGCTTGTGGGAAACTGGCCTGGAGGTATAAAAGTTATTTTTAGGGACCTGCCTTCACCCATTTACTAGAAGACCTTAGACCCAGAGTCCCTTAGCAAGGGCTCACCTCAGCAACAGCTCACCCAAACAACAAAGCTAAGGCACTGATTGGTTTAGAGTACACCACAGATGAAGTCCCCATGACCCTTGACCCAAACTAGACTAGCTCACCTCTATAAGTATGTGCAAAGTGAAGACCCCTATTGAGAAGCTTACTTGAGCTCTCCCTTCCCTGCAGCTTGCATCTTGGTAGCCTTGCCTCTACTTTCCCCTTATAAATAAACCTCTGCCTTGCACTACCGCCATCTGACTCCTTCGTTCTACACCAGCCCACTTGATTTCCTCATTCTCCACTTGGGAGGGCTTTGGATTGAATTCAGTCTTACTGATCTTCTATAATCTGCCTGAGAGGAAGTGCATGGACCCATAAAGGTGAAGATCTTTTTTGTGTGAAGACCTCTAACTTCCCAAATCCCCACCTGACCCTATAAGCAGAAACCTACCTGCCTACACAGCATTCCCTTAGCTACAGCTAAATTTCATGATGAGTACTTGTTATGATCACCCTGCTCATGAGCCATGTAAAGTCTTTTTTCTGTAGCATCATTTATTGAAAGCCATTGTTTTGAAAACAAATTTAGCTTTCTGTAATTTTTTTATCTGTGTCTTGAATAATAAATCTGCAATCAAACATTTATTAACTTCATGTACCTTAGTCTGTCTCTTAGTCTTCTTGTCCACCTGCCCTTGACTTCCTTATTATCAAGAGCTATTCTTATTTTCCCTGACTACAATAAATATTGCCCTCCTGTAAGCACCATTTTTCAGGTCCATCTCCACTCTTGCTTCTTGTTCCTTTCAAGGAACAAAACAGGAAAGATAATAGTTATACAGTGAATTCTGGCAGAGGGATTTGAATTGGCTCATAGTTTCATTGAGATTCCATACATGGTTTTCTGGCTGCAAGGCAGAAATATCACAGTGAAAGATTTGGTAAAACAAAGGAGTCTAATTTATACCAACTGGGATGAAGAGAATGGAAATACTGGTAGCAAAAAAGGGACTGGAGACTGCATATAGTAGCCAATACCACACATCCATGATGCACCCTGACATACCCCTAAGTGTGTTCAATCAATCCACAGGGAAGAACTCAGAGCCATCCAAGTTGATATCCTAACTGAAACAATCCACTAGGAGGATCCCAGAGCCAACCAAGTCAGCACTCCATTCAAACCACAAGTGGGAAGCTGCCTGGATCATCAATGTAATCACTTCTACACTGAACAGCCTGTCTCCAAAGCGATGTTTCAAACTAATGAGTCACAGAGCAAAGGCTGGAATACAGAATGATAAAAATGCCTTCAAAAAGAGCCTTCCTCACCCCAAATTTCCTCTTTTAACATGACTTTAAATTAATTATCATTAATTTTCAAGGTTTGTGAGAACCTCTCCAAGGAGGATACTTTGAGGATTAAAAGGATTCAAATTTAACACAAAGAGAACATCTCCTAGAATAAAGTTCAAATAAAAGCTAAGAAAAAACAAGGGGAGAAAATCATAGTTGCCACCAGCAGCCAAAGTCCACCTTCATGCAGTAGCAGCTATGCTTAGAATCGTATTGTTATAGCAGGTTATCAACATATGTTAAGATCTTTTCTTTGATTTTGGAGCAGCAGCAAGCTGCATGATCACTATGATAAAAAGACACCATTCCACAGTGCAGTGTTGCTTAGCTAGGATGTTATTGTGAGTTAAATGTATTAAATGAATCCTGAAATTATAATATTTGATATGTGTCTGATACTAATCTCAATCACAGTGGGTTCATTTGGATACATCATCTTCATCCTAGAGAATTGTGGTTAGGGTTAGGATGCAAAGAAATCTGAAAAGACCTAAAAAGAAGCGTATGTTTTTTTTTTGTTTTTTTTTGTTTTTTTTTTCCATTTATTTTTATTTTATTGAAATACAAATGTCAATCAGACAGTTTCAAAACACCATAACCATACA
>PVKA01040829.1:0-18485 GCA_004027165.1 Ctenomys sociabilis | reverse complement strand
AAAAAAAAAAAAAAAAAAAAAAAAAAAAAGTTAACTACAATAAATAGCCAAGAAAAAAATCTGAGTATAAAAGGCTAACAAGTACAAATACAAGACATATAAATATGGGCTTGGAATTATATTTTAGATAAAGAGAAATTAAAAATCACAAAATACTAACTAGGACAACTAGATAATTTTGCATCTAGACAGGAGAATTCATCAGAGGATGTAATAAGATGAAACTATGTGCCAAATATGTAATGCAAGAAGAAATTCCACAACAATGTTTGAAATTTTAAATACTCTCTTGTCTTCACAAATGATGAAAGTAAAAACTAAATCATGCCATAAAAGATTTAAATAGCATAATAAAAGGTATAAGTTAATAGTTATATATAAAAATCTGTATTTATAGAAGATATCACTTCTTTCCTTGTGTCCACACAATTTCAACAGAAAGAGTTCATTTGTTAGGGCACAAAGAAACTATACATTTCCCTAATTCAGAAAATATATAAAGAACATCCTTGGACTACTTACAATAAAACTAGAAACTACCCTTATATTACGGTAACACTAAAAATCAAACTTTTAAAGGAATTAAAACAAAACCAAATATTTTACTGAATAACTCTTACATCAAAGAGAGAAGCAAATCTTAATTTATGAAATACTTGAAAAATGTTCACGAAATAGTAGCAATAATTATAAGTAAACTAAACAATAATATCAACCTTTTCACTATTAAATAGGGAGGAGTTTAATCAATAAGCTAAATGTTTTTCCACAATGTTAAAAACAAAAATGACAAACTCAAGTAGAATAACAGTAAATATTTGCTTTGCACTTACTTGTATTGTTCTAAGCAATTTACATATATTAGCTCATCTAGTCTTCAATGTGACCCACCAAATATTAGTAGTGTGCTTAATGTACAGTGAGAAATTTGAGGCACAGAGAGATTAAATTACTTACCCCAATCATAAATTTAGCATGTGTCAAGGATGGAATTTAACCCAACATCTAATTCCAGAGAATCTATTTTGAATTCACATACTATACTTACAGATTTTAAGAAAAATGGCTTCAAATTCAGAGAAACAGTATTCATGTTATAATACTAATAGCAAATAATGGATATGACACCATACTAAAATATAATAATTTAAAAATATTCTTTGTAAATTGTTTATGGTTAAAGTCACCTAGAAACATCAGATAGATAGTGTTCAAAATAGTAATTATTTTTGTGTTTCTTTTAGGTCTATTCAAATACATAACCTTAATGGTGAAACGCAGAAGGTTTAAACTCTTCTGTATAGCCCAGTCGTAGATAGATGACAGTTGTACTTAAAGTGTGCAATACCTGTTCCCTCTTTGTTTGCCCTTGGTTCAATCACATAGTTTCAATTAGGTTTTCATCTTCTTATAAATTTAATTTTTCTTGTTAAAAGTAGGTCTTGGATGGCCAATGAGTGTCTGTCATCATTAATTTTAAACTTACCACCTAACAAAAAGTCTAAAGTTCATCTGTGGTAAAATAGAAGATATTATCTTAGCAATACTTCTATTGAGAACAACTAAATTTTTAAAAATTAGCTGTTTGAAACACTAAGTTGAAACACTACTACTGTGTAAGCTTTCTGTCCCTGTAGTCTAATACTTAAAAAAACTTATAAAGAGAAAAATTTTGGATAACAATTGTGGAAGTTCTGGTGCATGAACATGTGGTCCTATTTTCATGGACCTGTGGTGAGATAAGATCAGGATAGGAGTGCGTGGTGGAACAAAATAGATCATTTCATCAGCTATGGATAGAGAGAGGCTGTGGCAGGAGTCCCACAATTCCCTTCAAGGGCACACTCCTGATCACTTAAGCATCTTCTAAGAACTCCATCTCTCAAAGGTTCTATCACCTGTCATAATTAGCTTGTGTCTATGGGACAAGCCAATACACAGACGTTTTGGGGGGTCATTCACTAATCAAACTATAGCAAGTTGTGAATTTTTCAAGAACTGATACCTTGCTGGTATAGTGAATAATCTTATATCTGTACTATAATTCATATATCCTTTGCACTTTACATGTTGCGTTTTTCAACAAAGTTGGGAAATGGTAAATTTTACTATTAAAACATGTTTTTCTAGGCCAGCATGATAGGTCAGAAGAATAAGCACCTGCTTAGGCAAGCAGGGTTCAATCCCCGTTACTGCCTGCTGAACCAGTCCTGCCCCCAGGCGCTCTGAGCTGGCCACCAAGACCAGGCAAGGTGGTGCATGCCTGTAATCCCAGTGCTAAGGAGGCTGAAAATAGGAGGATTGCTAGGAGTCTGGGCTGCATAGTGAGACCCTGTACCAAATACATAAAATAAAACAAAACAAAAATGCGTGTCCTTCTCACTTTCTATTTACCTATGTCCCATCTCTTTTTTTACAGAAGCAAACTTGAGTAGGAATCTGATATATTCATTTAGCCAATGCCATAAACATAGTCACAGTATATAGCCCCTTTCAGGACCCTAATGGCTGTTAATTTTGATTATCATTTAATATTTTATTTCTTTATTAGTTACAGGGTCTTACTATGCAGCTGGGACTCATAGTGATCCTCTTGTTTCAGCCTCCTCAGTGCTGGGGTTACAGGTGTGCACCACCATGCCCAGGTTTGGTGGCTGGCTCAGCTTGGGGTCAGCACAGCATGTGGTACCAGGGATTGAACCTGGGTCCTTGCTCTTGCCAGGCAGGTACTTAGACTGCTGAGCTATCTCCCATCCCTTGAATATCTTTTAATATGTTTACTTGCTGTCTACTTATCCTTTTTGATGAGGCATCTGTTCAAGTTTTTGTTCATTTTTCAATTGGATTGTTTTTCTTAGTTTTGATTTCTGAGGGTTCTTTGAATATTCTAAATATGAGTCTTTTGCCAGGCATAAGATTCACAGATATTTTGACCTAGCTCACAGCTTATCTTTTCATCCTCTTCACAATATTTTTGATGAATAAAAATGTTTTAAAATTTAGTGAACTTCCAGTATATCAGTTTTCCTCTACCATATGGCTAGGAATTGAATGTATGATGAAGAATACGTATGGTGAGATAGTAAACAATTTTATGTTATTCCTGATATTAAGATGAAGTAATTAACATTTCACCTTCAAGTATGGCACTAATTTTTTATAGTACCCTTTACAAGGTTGAGAATATTTTCTTTTTTTAATTAATTTTATTGAAAAAAATTGCAATGAGACACCTTCAAAATAGGTTGGTAGGAGAGTTACAACAATTAATACATTGCATATTGTTGTCTTTGTAGTAATTCATAACACAAGATGCAGACATGATATTCTGTTCAAACACTATTATTACAAATCTTTCTTCTTATTGAATTAAGAGAAGTAGCTATATATATCTATCCTAACTATTTTGTATATACAGATACAAAATTATCCTTCGTTTATATCTCCTTTTTTGGTTAGTTTTGTCAGAGATGGGAATTCCATTGGCATCCAAATATTGTAGTTGCACGAATTCAGCAAAATATTCCAATATAATCCAGTAGTCCACAATAGTAGTGGGTTATCCACAAGACTGGCAATGTCCGAATCTGTTAACTTTAGCCTTCCATAGCTCAACATATTACCATGATTTCACTTTTCATATCTCATTTTGACACTTTTCTGCTTGATGGTTAAGAATAAAATAAAGCAAGACTTATATAACAAGAAATGAAACTTTTGTAACTGACAAGGTCAGTGAAGTCCCCTCAGGACTTCTCCTGAAACCTTGTACCAGTTTGTAGATCCTTTGTCAGTGTCAGCCATGTGGATGAATCATGGCCATTGCTTGACCAATTTGCTCTCTGTGAAAGAATGAGAGAATATTTTCTCTCCATGTGACTCTCTTTAGATACATACTATATGATCGATCACATTCCTCTATGGCCCCATAATCTCTTTGATCAGAAAATTAGAGACACAACTAAGTTAAATGATATTACAGTATAGGTTTTCCTATGTTCTGAATCCTCACTAACCTTGAAAGGCTAGGGCCAAAATGTTGGCTGTCCTTGCAGCCCTTCTTTTTCTCTAATTTTGGTCTGCAAACTTTAGTTGTTAACCCACCAGAAGAGAAGCTGATTATTGCCCCACAATATATGCGGTTGGGTTTTACCTCACTATCTGTCTGAATATCAAACATCAGGCATGAGATGGGACATGTATTTTTCATCAAATATATATATATATATATAACTTTAAATCTCTATGAAATATGGAAAAAAACTTAAAAATGAAAATATATGAATAAACACATTTTTAAACAGAAATTTAGAAATCTAACCATATACATCATTGTAGCAGGACAGTTCTGTGACTTTTTTTTTCTTGTCTCTTTTTTCATTTATTACCTTTTTTTTTTTTTTTTTTTAAAGAAACATTTACTTGAAATACAGTCTTACCATCACTGGTATGTCATGACAAGCACTACGTATTTAAAAAACCAGAATGACATGCATTTGAAGCATGATCCTACTATTACACATTGTTATCTTCAGTGCACTCACTCGGTTCACAGGTATAAGCATATATAGTTAGTCAGGGTGGGAATCCCACCAAGTAACTGCTAGTTTCAACAACCTGCTGATACTTCTCAGGGCCTTACCTATCTTGTGTGTATAAATGTATGGCTTTGCCCCTGTCATGTTTTCTAACTTTTCTCCTTGCCCTGTTTTCATAGTCTAATCCTCAAGTTCTTGCTTTCCTTTTAATTGTGTTATATCTTTCTGTTTGTATTTCTTCTTTTGAGTTTTTTTACTAGGGAGAGTATACGATATTTACACATGTGGGTCTTGTTTATTTCACTTATGAGTATATCTTCAAGTGGCATCCACTTAAATATGAAGGCTTCGAGTTTATCATTCTTCATAGCTGAGTAATACTCCGTTGTATAAAAATATATCTTTTACATCTGTTTTTCAGGTGATGGGCATCTTGGTTTTTTCCAAGGTTTGGCTATCACAAATTATGCTGCTATAAACATAGTTGCACATATATCAGTATGATATGATGTTTTAGGTTCTTCAGGGAAAATACCCAGTAGGGAGATAGCTGGCTTGAATGGCATTTCCAGTCCTAGTTTCTTAAGGAGTCTCCACACTGATTTATATAATGGTTGCACCTGTCTACATTCCCACCAGCAGTGGAGAAGGAATCCTCTTTTTCATATATTTATTCACTTCTTTAATTTCATCCTCTGAGAAGTGGGTGTTCATCTCAGATGCCCATTACTGGATTGTGTCTTTAAGTTTAGGAATCATAATGTTTTTTAGTTCTTTATAAATTCTAAAGAGCAGACCTTTGCTGAGTGCTTATTAGTTAGGATTTTTTTTTGAAATTTGTGGGCTGTCTTTTCACTGGTAATTTCTTTTGACCTGCAAAAACTTCTCAGTAAGTGTTGGTCCCAGTTGTTAATTCTTTCAAATGTTTGCCATGTGAATACATGTTAGTTCATGAACTCTTTACCTACCCCTATGTCTTCAAGAGTTCCTCCTACTTTCTCTTCCAGGAGACTGAGTGTTTCTGTTTTAATGTTTAGATCTTTAATCCATTTTGACTTTATCTTAGTGCATGGTGGTAGACCTGGCTCAAGTTTTCATTTCCAGCATGTAGAGAACCAGTTTTTCCAGCACCATTTGTTAAAGAGGTTATACTTCTTCCAGTAAGTATGCTTGACCACTTTGTCAAAGATCAGACCTCTGCATCTTCTAATCTATTCCATTTTTCCTCAGTTCTATTTTATTTCCAATACCATGTTGATTTTATCACAGTAGCTTTGTAATATAATTTTAACTCAGGAATTGTAATTGTCTTTTTTGGCCAGGATTGCCTTTGCTATTCTAGCTCTTTTCTGGTTCAAAATAAATTTTAGGAATGCTTTCTCTAGGTCTGGGAGGCATGTTGGTGGCAGTTTGATAGGGATTTCATTAAATCTGTACAACAATTTTAGGAGTATGGCCATCTCCACGGTATTGGTTCTTCCTATCCATGGTAGGGAATATCTTTGTATTTTCTTAAGTCATCTACAATCTCTCTTTTCACAGTACTGTAATTTTCCTTGAAAAGATCTTTGACTTTTTCAGTAAGAGGTATTCATTTAGTTCTTCAGTTCCTCAGGGAAAATTCCTAGTAGGGGGATAGCTGGTTTGAATGGGATTTCTAGTCCTAGTTTTTAAAGGAGTTTCCACTGATTTCCATAATGGTTGCACCAGTATATATTCCTACCAGCAGTGGAGAAGGGTTCCTTTTTTCCTGAGCCACTCCAACATTTGTTGTTAGCTAATTTGTTTATGATAGCTATTCTTTTTGGGGTGTGATAATATCAAGGTATTTCATTTTCCATGGTGCTATTGTGAAACGTATTGTTTCACTAATTTCCCTCTCGGTATGTTTGTTATTTGTGTAGAGGAATGCTACTGACTTTTGGGTATTGACTCTGTATCCTGCTATGCTACTGATTTGTGTATCAATTCTAGTAGCTTCTTTGTGGAGTATTTTTATTTTTTTGGATCTTTCAAGTATCATGTCATCTGCAAATAATGATATTTTAACTTCTTCTTTAACAATTCTTATTCCTTTTATTTCTCTCTCTTGACTAATGGCTCCAGCTAATGATTCCAGAACTATATTGAAAAGTTGTAGTGATCAAGGACATCCTTGTCTTGTACCAGATCTAAGAGTAAAAAAAATTCAGTTTTTCCCCATTTAGAATTATATTAGCCATTCAGTTGTCGTAGATGGATTTTATCAGATTGAAGTAGAGGCCTTCTTTTCCAATTTTCTGTAGGTCTTTGAACATGAATGAGTGTTGGACTTCGTCAAAAGCCTTTTCTGCATCAATTGAGATTATCATGTGATTTTTAGATTTTTCTCTATTGATATAGTATATTATATTTATAGATTTTTGGATACTGAACCATTGTTGCAACCCTGGGATGAATCCTATGTGGTTGTGGTGTACAATCTTCTTGATGATTAGCTGTATTCTATTTGCTAGGATTTTATTGAATCTTGGGAGATTGGCCTGTAGTTCTCTTTTTTAATTGTGTGTTTCCCTGGTTTTTGTATCATTACAATATTTGCCTCCAGGAATGATTTTGGGAGGATTGCTTCCTTCTCAATTTCTTTGAAGTGTTTGAGGAGTGTAGCGATTATATCATCCATAAATTTCTTATAGAATTTAGTTGTGAATCCATCAGGCCCTGGACTTTTCTTTGTCTGTAGGTTTTTCTTTCATTTTTTTTTTTTATTACATTTTGTATTTCATTGGCTGTTATTGGGTTATTGAGAATTTTTGTATTTTCTTGATTCAGGTTTGGTAATTTGTACCTTTCTAGGAATCTGTTCATTCCTTCTATGTCTTCTATTCTGTGCGAGTAAAGGTTTTCAAAATAGCTACTGAAAGTCTTCTGAATTTCCACTGGGTCTGTGGTAGGTACACCCTTTTCATTCCTTACTGTTTGTATTTCAATTTTTCTTTCCTCTTTTTGATGAGATTAGGTAGGGATTTGTCAATTTTATTTAATCTTTCAAAGAACCAGCTTTTTTATTCGTTAGTTCTTTGAACTGTTTTCTTCATCTCAATCGAATTAATTTCTGCTCTAATTTTTATGACTTCTTCCAATCTTTGGGCACTTGGTTTGGTTTGCTCTTCCTTTTCTAGATGTTGGGGGTGTGTTATTAGGGTGTTTATTTGTTCCCGTTCTGTTTTCTTAATGTGTGAGTTCACAGCTATAAATTTCCCTCTGAGAACTGCTTTCATCGCATCCCATAAATTCAGGTAAGTTGTGTTTGAATTTTCATTGAATCGTAGATATTGTTGAATTTTCTTGTTTAATTTCATCTGTGATCCATTGGTTTCTGAGTAGGGTGTTGTTTAATTTCTATGTATTTATGTGGTTTTTCTGTTTTCTTGTTTCATTTATTTCCAGTTTCATTGCACTGTGGTTAGATAATATGCATGGGATAATTTTTAGTTTTTTGAATATACTTAAGCATGACCTATGGATCAGTATATGGTCTATTTTAGAGAATGATCCATGTGCAGTTGAAAAAAATGTGTATTCATCTGTGGTTGGGTGGAACACTCTGTATAAGTCCACCAGGTCCATTTGTTCCAAGCTCTGGTTGAGTTCCGCTACTTCTTTGCTTATTTTTTGTCTACTTGACCTATCTTTTTGGGATATGGGAGTGTTAAAACTCCTGTTAAGATTGTGGTATTGGATATTAGATGTTTCACGTCCATTAAGATTTGTCTTATATAGTTGGGTGCTTTTGTGTTTGGTGCATATGCATTCATGAGTGTTACCTTTTCCTCTTGAATTTTCCCCCTAACCAGTATAGAGTGACCTTCTTTATTTCATTTGATCATTCTTGGTGTGAAGATGAGACAATCTGTGAACAGAATTGCTACTCCTGCTTTTTTTCTGAGGTGCTTGGATGTGTAATATTGTCTTCCATCGTTTGACTTTCAGCCTATGAATTTCTTTATGAGTTAATTGTGTTTCGTGTACATAGCATATTGTTGGATTTTGTTTCCTAATCCACTATGCCAGTCTATTTTTTTAATTAGTAAATTGAGTCCATTTACATTGATGATTATAAATGAGATATATTGATTTATGCTTGACATGTTATTTACCTGCTGTTGTTTACTCCTTTTTCTCCTGTGTTTAATTGTTTGCCCTATTTAGTGGGTTCGTTCTGTTCTTGTTCATGGAGTTTTGATCACTTTGGTCCCTCTCTAGAACATCATTTAGAAGTCTATGTAGGGTTGGCTTTGTCATCTTAAAAGTCTTTAGTTCTTTGTCATGGAAGTATTGCACTTCTCCATTAAACTTGAAAGAGAGTTTTACAGGGTATAGTAGTCTGGCCTGCAATTTTTTTCATAGAGGACTTGAAGTACTCTGTTCCATTCTCTTCTTGCCTTTATGGTCTGTGAAGTGAAGTTGGCTATTATTCTGATGGGTTTTCCTTTAAATGTGATCTGTTTCTTTTCTCTAGCAGCTTTCAGTATAGTGTTCTTGTGCTGGATTTCTGGGATCTTGACTCATATATGTCTTGGTGTATTTTTAATTGGGTTGGAGTTATTTGGAGTTCTGTATGCTTCATTTACCTGAATGTCATATTGTTTACTTATATTTGGGGAGTTTTCTGGTATTACTTCTGCCCATATTCTTTTTATATAATTTGTATTGATTCCTTCTTGATGCCTATTAATGTTATGTTATTCATCTTTGCATAGTCTTGCAGGTGATGAATTAATTTTTCCTGCATCTTAGTTGTTTTTATAAGATCTTTTCTTACCTTTTCAATAGCTGTGACAGCATTTTCAAGATCTGAAACTCCGGTTTTGCAAACTTGTGATTGAAATTGTAAGTTCCTCTATATCTCTTTGACTCTGCTTCATGCAATCTATTTCTTTCCTGTATTGCTTATTCAAGGAATCTGTCACTTTTGTAATCTCTATTTTTTATCAGTGTCTTTTTGAGAAGCAGTTTTTAACTCTTTTACTTCAGAGTTTATTTGCAATCTGATTTTCTCTGTATATTTCTGTATCTGATTCTTTATTTCAGATGTTCTTAATTCAGAGATTTATTTCTGAGATTCATTCCGATCTTAATTCTTCTATATCGTTCTTCTGTTGTTTCTTTACTTCAGACACTATTAATTCATAGATTTCTTTTATTGCAGAGATTAATTCTGATCAGAGTTCCTCTATACCTTTCTGCAAATGTTTCTTTACTTCAGATGCTCTTAATTAAGACATTTATTTAGCTGTGCTAGTGTCCCTGTACTTGTTCTGGGTGAGCTTGGGACCTGAAATTGCATTTTGGCCCTTTTCTTTGTCATTTTGTATAGCACTGTCCACTGACCTTTGGTGTAGAGCTTTGGTGTAGTTGTATCCTTAGTACCTACTAAAATTCAGGAGCCAATATACCAACTTCTGTTTCATCTAGTTGTGCCTGGCTTGGGTCTGGCTACTGTACTTAGCTTCTTACTGCTGCTTCTCTTGGTGGTTAACTTGTTGTGCCCCTCTGGCAAGATGTTCTGCTCCTGGATTAGCTGTGTGGTTTGCACCCTAGTCTACCTGCAGGGACTTCAGCTGCAGACTTTTACCCCAGGCCTGTATGCCATTCCTCGGCTGGGTCTGGAGGGGTGTGGGGTGGCAGGAGAATGTAGAGGCTCTCCTACACACTCACTGAGCCTGTGCTTAGGCAGATCTGGAAGGCTCCCAAGAGCGTGGAGGAAGTTCCCAGTCACAGGGCTGGCTTTGGCTGGATGTGGAGGGGTGGGTGAGGTCAGGAGAGTACAGGAAAGATCTCTCTCTTGCAGCGGGCCTGGGCTTGGTCTGGTGGGTGCAGGAGAGTGCAAAAGCTCTCCCACATACTCACAGGGCCTGGGTTTGGGCAGATCTGGAGAGAATATTTTCTTCTATTCCAAGTTTTCTAAGAGTTTTTATTGTGAACAGATGTAAAATTATTGAAGTAGTTAATTCATTTATTAGGTGAAGGATCTCATTATTTAGCTCAGATTCATAGTGATCCTCCTGTTTTCAATCTCCCCAACACAGGGATTACAGGCATGTTCCACCACACCCAGAGTCAGTCACCAGCTCAGCACACCTGGGGTAGGGCCAACACAATCTTTGGTTTGAATTTTAGTCTCTGCACTTGTCTAAGTAGGTGCTTACTCCACTGAGCTATCTGACTGGCTCAGATGTCAAATTTAATTAAATGATTTTTGTCCAATTACACTGCTATGATAAATCTCACTTGTTAATGGTGTTCTTGTTTCCTGCAGCTGGATTTGATTTTCTAACATTTTTCTGAAGTCTTTTGTAGCTATGTTTGTGACATATCTTGTCTAGAGTTGGCATGGCCTGGTCTGACCTATGATGTCCTGTCCTGTCCTGTGCTTTCTTGCCTTTTTTTTTTCTTTTGGCTTGTTAATTTTTTATATCAGGGTATTGATAGAATCATAGGATGGGTAAGAAATTGTTTACCTATTTTCTGGAAAAGGTCACATAGAACAGCATTGTTTCATTTAAAAATATTTGGTTGAGTTTTGCCAGTGAAAGGATTTGTATTTGAAGATTTACGTCAGGGAATATTTTATATACAAATTTAATTTCCTTAATATCTATTACTATTCATGTTTTCATTTTATTTTGAATGAGTTTTGATAATTTATGATTTTTTAGGCTGAATTTATTTCATCAGCTGTTTGTAGTGGTTCCTTATTCTTTCAATGTTGGCATGCTCTGTAACATTATCCCCTTTCTTCAGTAATAATGATAAGTTTTGTATTCTCTCCTTTTTCTTTGGACTTCTGTCTTTAGATTTCTTAAACTTACTCATCTTTTGAAAAAATCAGATTTGGTTTTGTTTGTTTGCTATATTGTTTTGATTCTTAGTTTTATTGGTTTCTGATTTTTATTATCTTTCTTACCCTCTGTTTGCTTTGAGCTTACTTTGATTTTATTTTTTCTGACTAGCAGTATATATTACTTATTTGAGAGTTTTATTCTTTATAATATATACATTTGTCTCATCACTTTTAGTTGCACAACTAAGAGTTTCACATTTAGTATTCCATTTTTGTCTAAAATATTATCTATTCCCCCTTAGATTTTCTCATTAATATATGGGGCTATTTATAAGTATGTGGTATAATATCCAAATATTTGGAGATTTTCCTGTTAATATTCTGTAACTGATTTCTGATCTAATCCTAAACATGTTTGATCATTTTAAATTTAAATAAATGCTCAAGGTTGTTTTATAACTCAAGATATAGTCTGTCTTGGTAAGGGATACATGCACACTTAAAATATTGCTGCTTCTTTTTACTAGGTGAGATGGTCTGTAATGTCAGCTATATCCAATTGATTGGCGGAGTTTTTGGCTCTTCTGTAGCAATGGCTCTCAACTGGAGATGGTTTTGTCTTCCTTCCCCAAGAGGATAGTTATCAATGTATGGAGACATTTTTTATTGTTACAGCTGGCAGGAGCATGTAGAAGGGATATTACTAAACAATATATAGGATACCCTCTCACAAAAGTTATGGAATCCAAAATGTTAGTAGTCATAAAGTTCAAAAACTCTGTTCTATATCATTGCTGATGTTTGGCTTGTTCTATAAATTAGTGAGAGAGAAATAATGAAGTCTCCAACTATAATTATGTTCTTGTTAATACCTTCCTTCAGTCATGTCATTTGATTTGCTTAATATGTTTTGAAGCTTTTTCGTAGATTCATACACATTAAAGATTTTCATGAGAATAATACTTTCATTATGTTATGTCCCTCATCTCTAGTAATTTGCTATGTATGAAATCTTCTTTAATATTATAGATAATTCATATTTCTAGTGTTCTGAATTATCATATGTTTAAAAAGTATCTTTATCCTTTTGATTGTCATTGTCAACTGATCCTTTGTTGAAATATTTTCCTTTGTAATTCTTAACCAGATGGACACTTCACTGCACCATCATTGATATCACCTTTAATATTTGAAGAGCTGTGGTTCAGTTGTGCAGACCATAGACTGGCAAGTCTCTAGGATCTCTTGAAAGATTCTAGAGAGTTCTTTAGCTAAGTATTAGTGCTGCATCTGTCAGGCAACGTAGACAATTACACCAAAGTTGTATTTCTACTCTGATTACTATTTTTCTATCTTTCTCCCTCTGGTTAGGTCTTGGAGACCTAAATGATCAGAACAGTGGTAGAAGGTTCTACTGCAATCTAGGTCTATGTGTTCATGTGGGTCAGTTTTTTCTGTAATCCTTAGTCTCTCCCAATCAGCTGTTTTCTCAGCTAAATAGTACATAAGATCTAATCTGCTTTTGAAGTAAGGCTTGGGAAACTAATTTTAGGGACCAGGACAGACATGGCACTGAGTTTTCCACTACTATCTCTCAGGCACATTACTTCAATATTGTAGTTATATCTGGAAGACATGGAAGAAATGACTGATGTTATGTGAAATTGAAAATGAGTTGGCAAAAGGAAGTTAAAAAACCAAAGGCCCATCCTTTTACTTTTAACCTTATAGTATTATGTTTGAAATATGTATGTAGTTGATAGCATATATTTGGTACATATTTTACCACAGAATTTTTGAAAAACTATTATTAATTGGCTTGTTTAATTATTTAAATGTAATCGTTGGTTGTATTCTTCTGCTCCTTCAATATTGTTTTCTCTTTATTGCCTTCTTTTGTTTATTTGAACTTTTTTCTTTTTTGTTTTGATTTATCCATTGCATTTTGACTATTTTTCTTTGTATCTTTTTGGTCATGCTTAAAATACAATAGACACACTTTTCTTACTTAGTAAGACACATTTTTCTTACTTATCACACTAAGTGGAACATAGATTTTTGCGATATTTGTTCATTGGTCCTTCACTCTTTGTGTAATTGTCTTATATAGTACATTTACGTATATTAAAAACCTTATCAGAAGAAGTGATTATTTTCACTTTCAATATCAAATGTAAAATAACGTCATAGGAGAATGGTAGTCTATTTTATTAAGAACAGCTCAGCTTCATTCTCTAAGAGAAAAATCTTTCACATTGATCTAACCCTTTGTCTATCCCTGTAGCCTCTCTCCTTCCTCACAATTAGGATTTCTTACTGCCGTAATACGAGCTTTTCCCCTAGACCTTAATAAACTCTCAGGAATTCTGGTATGATGCTACTAAAACTTTTTCCTTGTGAATCATTTATGAGATATTGGGGTATTTGTTCTGTTTAGGAGGCAGCAATAATATGATGGAATGTAGGCATTCACAATTGAATACATGTGGTTGGCCACACTGTGTTTGTCATTAAGCAATGTTTGAACCTGAAAATTATCCAGGTCTTTGGGGGAAGGGAGTAGATAACTAACAATATTTAGAATCTTCCTTTTCATCTATATGAATAAATTTCTTAATAATGCCTTGTTTGTCCCTGGTGTATTATAGCCTTTATTGCCTTAGAAATTTCTCTCAGAAATATGTCTTTAGGGCCAGCCAAATAGCTCAGCGGATTAAAATACCTTCAAGCAGGCACAGGGGCCAAGGGCTCTATCCCCTGGGCCTGCCTTGTTGGCCCCTCCCCCGGGGCATGCTGAGATGGCAATTGAGACTGGGTGCGGTAGCGCACATATAATCCCAGCTCTTGAGAGGCTATAAACAGGTGGGTCACTATGAGTCCGATTTAGTAGCGAGACCCTGAACACTCTGTAGACTCTTCCCTAAAATACAAAAAAAAAAAAAAAAACCAAAAAAACAAACAAAAGAAAAACACCAAGAAATACCTGTCTCTGTCTCTGTGTTTGTCTGTGTGTCTCTCTCTACCCCTTCCACCTTTCCACAAGAAGTTTCATTACTGAACTATACAGATAATATGTATGTTTTCATCTAGGTTTTACCTTGAAGTGTACATCCTCAACATGCAACCTTATCAAGTGTAATCACTTTTATCATGAAAAACAGGCTACTCTTGAAGCAAACCATGATAGTATTACAACAGTTAAGATGGCTGTACTTCATAAAAAGTATCATAAACAGCACTGAAACTGGGATAAACAATTAATAGTTATGAGAACCACATTGGGAGAAAAACCAGGAGCAAGGGTTTTGACCTTAGAGAATTTGGATGTAAGATCAGTCTTCAGGATCAAAATAATTCAGTCATTCAGAATCTCATTCCCAAGTTAAAAGGAATTTCCTTGAACATAAGCTTTTCTCATATTCACAACCACTTCGTAGAGAAGCTATTATTTTCAGTCAGAGATAAGGAAATGGAAGCTTAGAGAGGGATTACAAAAAGTTCAAGATCATGTAACTAGAATTTGGCACAACTGACACTTTCTGATATTTCAGAATCTTGTCTTTTCTGATTTTAGTCAGTAACTGGATTCTGTGTAATGCTGTGTACTGGATGTAAACTTCGGTAGCAATCAATAGCACCAAATCCCAATTCTGATGCTATTTCAGCTCAATGACTTTAGTTAACCACTATGATTACAGTACAATTATGAGTAGCTTATGTTTATGTAGTGCTTGTCATTTGCTCTTGTACTAATTACTTCCCCTATGGTATCTCATTTATACCTCACACTAGCCTCATCATGTAGATGCTATTAGAAGCCACATTTTGCAAATGAAGGAGCTAGCCTGAGCCTCTTTTATGCTGGAAAAGTACTTACTTCATTGTGAATATACAATAACTATTGTTTTTCTTTCTCTACTGACTGTAAGTTAGACTATACCAGGTCTCGAGCCATTCTATGTTTCATAATATTGTTCAAGAAGCTTTTAGATGATTACCTTTCCTAAAAGTGAACCTGTGTTTCCAGTTTTCTTGTCTCAAAAATTGTTTTCTATGTATGTAATGTATATTATTTTAAAAAAATAATGCGGCCAGACTTCCTCCTACCTTCTTGAGTTCTTGAGACCATTTTGTACCATGTAGTGGTTGTGGCCATGCATGAGAAACAGCAGGTGGTGCCAGATGACAGATGGTGTGGAGTCTGTTTCCCGATGGGAGGGGGCGTGAGCGAGCCAGCGAGCAAGCAGCTGCGAGGAGATCTTCATCACTCTCTGGCGCCTCGCTCTCAGAAGCTCCAGATCCCGACACAGGCAAGGCGCTGTCCTTTCAGCACCACAAGCTCGGGGCTGCAGGAGGGAGGACTCCTGCTTATCCTCCTCTTCAAATTGGCTTGAATCTGCTCTGACCCGCAAGAGTGCAGCACAGTAAGTAGCCATTTGTTTGTGTTGTAATCATTCTCCACTATCTTCTAAATCCTCACCACTCCCGATTTCCCCACAACAACCCTGTTTTGTCTAATAACGTTCCATTAAGCTTGATGAGAGAAATTCAGTTATGCTGGGATTTTAAAGGTAGGGTGGAAACGCTATTTGACTTCCAAGGAAGCTATTGAAGAAAAAATGTGAATTGTTTATTTAGTTGGCAATCTTGCAATACAGAGGCTGCTAACTTTCCTTGGAACAACAAAAACAAAAAAATGGTCCTTCACTATTCAGGAAATGGAGGAATTCCATAGCTGAGTAACAGGATCAGGCTGATGTTAGTCTCTCCTCCCCCTTCATGTTTCTGATTTTGTTTTATGAAATTTAACTAATGTACAATCTACATACGATGTAAAATAGTATCCTTAGAGATACTGCAGAATTTAGTTTGCTTTTGGGGAATTGTTGAAGAAAAATCAATATAATAAAATAACAAACCAGATGATGAAGTGAAATTTATCAAACTGCAACATTTCATTTTGCACTAAGATTACACTTTCTGCTGGGATTATATGAATACTTTAGCTGTAGTGTGTTCAGTATTTTTGAGCTTTCATTTTTAATATAAGTCTGGGAGGATTTTCCTTCTTTCCATCCATTTAAGGGCTGAGGAACCTAGTGGTCAGATGGCATGTTCTGATGATTAAAGAAGTTTTACTGGACAATGGGAATCATGTCAGGATATCTAGTGGAAGATCAATGACTGAACACTATATTGAAAGCTACCCAAGTGTAGCTGTTGAAGACAGCATTATTTTCTCTGTCATCAGCTTTCTCCTTTCCTGCCTCACCTACTACTGTAACCAGAATCCCACTGCTTGCCTTAGGTCTGGAAAGAAAGACATAAGGATGGTGAAGCTGAACAGTAACCCAAATGAGAAGGGAACTAAGCCGCCTTCGGTTGAGGATGGCTTCCAGACTGTTCCACTCATCACCCCCTTGGAGGTTAATCACTTACAGCTGCCTGCTCCGGAGAAGGTAAATCAAGTACTCTTCCTCTTACCAGCCTCTCAGAATCCTCCATTCAAGGAAATAAACCAGGAAAAAATACTACTTCAAATCCTTTCATTCCCTAATCAGGCAAATAGACTCCCTTTCTTGTAAAATGTAGTTATTTCCAGAGAGAAGACAGCTCTTGTGCTATTTTAGATGTATGATGTTCATTTTTAACTCATACATGGCTGAGCAAATTAACCTTTCTTTGTTAAAGTTTTATCACAGCCAATGAATACCAATAAGATCCTAGATGGTGACAGAGAAAAGCCTGTCTTGATTATTTTGGGGAGGTGTTTCAAAAATTGGCTGGTGTAGATTTCGGACAGAGAATTGGATTTAGCCCAACATTCAGTTTGGACCTGTTCAGATCTTGTCCCTATACTAGGAGTTGGTCATAAGAAGAAAAAAAATTATGAAATCCTTACTCAGTATAACAAATAAATGTAATGCATCATGGTAAATGCTACAAAGAGTGTGAGAGTATATGCATGGAAACAGCTAAATTCTATCAGGGTGGGAGGAGGAGGATTTGGAGATAGAACTGGAAGGATAAGTTAGATAAACTGTAGGGGGAAACAGCTGAACTGGGTTCTTGAAGGTGACTTAAAAACCTTCCAGGCAGACCATGGAAGGAAAATACATTTAAGTCAAACAGCATACATATACACACCTGGGGAGCTTTTGGGAAACAGCATGCATGAAGTAGAGTGTCTTTGGGGGAGGCGTGGCTGGGAATGAGTGACTGGCTGATGGCACATCTCCTGACATGGGAGTAGTCCATGAAAAATAGAGGTGGTATTCATACAAAGGCTGGGGTGGAGGGTATTGTACCATGTACACAGGTGTGAGAAATATTGTCATTTAGGATCCACCTGACCAAACTGGCTATTTTGTAAAATGAGCTTGTGCATACCATAGGGAGAGATTTGAAAGTAGATGATGGAGTTCCCTGGCTGAACAGTGAACAATGGATCATTCCATCTGTTTGGTTTTCTCATTGGCATGTCTACGAAGGCATTGTGTGTCTTAACCAATTGGCTCCATCCAATCAATAGAAGAAGAACCAAAGCTAGATAAAGAGCTTGGCTTATTGGTTCGAGATTGAGTCATTTGTTTTGAAAGTGCAGAGGTTATCAAAATGACAATTTTCAAGGGTGGGGTTGCAGAAATAAATAATTCTTGAGCAATCCTGAGAAACTGATAAACCTTTAAGAACTAAACTTTGAACTGGCAGTTAAAACTAAAGAAATGCGAAGAGAAAGTATTGAATACTTGTTACATGCATGTCAGACAGGTTTTTGATTATATAATAGAATAATGTGAGGATTTTAAGCTCCTGATATCTTGAGCCATATCTCTGAATAATTCTACCATAATGGCTACAGTGAGGGCTGGGTGTAACTATTAATGATATTTTCCCAAGTGACTCCTATGTGCAGTCAAAGTTGAAAACCATTGTTTTCAGCACTAGGGAGGCTGAGGCAGGAGGATTGTTGTGAGTTTGAGACCAGCCTGAGCTACAAAGTGAGCTTAAGGCCAGCCTGAACTGCACAGTGAGACCCTGTCTCAAAAAAGACAAAAAAAAAAAAAAAAAAAAAAAAAAAAAAAAAAAAAAAAAAAAAAAAAAAAAAAAAAAAAAAAAAA
>PVKA01040828.1:0-18484 GCA_004027165.1 Ctenomys sociabilis | reverse complement strand
AAAAAAAAAAAAAAAAAAAAAAAAAAAAAAAAAAAAAAAAAAAAAAAAAAAAAACAAAAAAAAACAAAACAAGAAGCCTGAAGCCGGAGTAGTGGCAGCACCTGTGACAGCGGTGCTCAAGAGGCTGAGGCAGGAAGTGTGCACGAGTTCGAGGCTAACCTGGGTTATAGAACAGGGCCTTGGAGAAAAGAAAGAACAGCAACCCAAATACAAAGATGTCCGACATTTCAGAGAAAAGCTCTGGTGACTCTGTGCTTGGCCCTCTGCTCTGGGTTGTGGTGCCATCAGATCACCACGGTCCTGAACCCAGCATAGCTCCTGTATCTCTAGACCCTCTCATGTCCTTGTGTCATTGTCATATGCACCATCCCCTGGGCGCAGGTAGAGACCCACAGTGCCGCCTCTTTCCAGGGCTGGTTGCCATGTGCTGACACCAAGAGGCGGGGTTGCTGCTCCTGTCTGTTGGTCAGTGAGCCCATCTGGAGGGAGCTGCGCCATCAGAGGTCATGTGTAAGTGGCTCTTTGACTTGGGCCCATGAGGTCAAGAGCAGATGCTGCAGGTGGCTGGGGGACACAGACCAATGACCGAGGGACTCGAAACAATGTGTGGGGTCCGGTGTGTCCCATGGGGTGGGCACACGTGTGTGGCCAGTGTCGGGTGGGGAGGGTGCTTTGCAGAGAGGAAACATCACCTTGTGGAGGGACTGTGCCACACCCTTTTAATAAACAATGCTCAGCAAGTGTCAGGTCCTTTTAAAAAATTGTAGTAAATTGTGCATGACGTTTATTTATTTTTTTTCTTTTATAAAATTTTTCTTTTTGAGACAAGGTCTTGCTGTGTAGTCCAGACTGGTCTTGAACTGTGTAGCTCAGAGCTGGTACTAGATGCCTGTTGATCCTCCTGCCTCGGCCTCCTATCGTGCTGGGATCACAGTGATGTCATTTCTCACCGGAAAGTGGTGAAAGTAGTAGAGTACACCCAGGTACTTTTTGGCCAGTTTCCCCAAGTTATGCGATAGGAAAATGAGCAAACCCAGGGAACCAAGAGCGTTGGGGTGATGCTCAGTGCTTCTGGGACCTTCCTGAGGCTTCTCCACTTGTCCAGTATGTGGTCCTTTCCTGGCCAGGGTCACAGCTGGGATCTCCCCACTTGATGGTCATGTGGCTTATGATGTGTCCACAGTGGTTCTGAAGCACAGGCCGGTGTGTGCGTGGCCTCCATCCTGCTGCCATTCTTGCTCGTCACCAGTGCTGACCCAGTTAGCCTGACATAGCTCGATTGGGTGGCCTTGCCACTGTTTTGCTATGTAGCCCAGGCTAGCCTGGAACTCATACGAATCCTCTTGCCTCAGCCTCCTGAGTGCAGGGATGGTAGGTGTGCATTCCATGCCTGGCTCAGAGGTGCCTTTGAGGAAGGACATTCCAGGTGGCACCAGCTGGAGGTGGGACCAGAAAGACCCTGGCCTGCCGGTTGCCTTTGTTCACTTTAAATGCACTGGGTGCACAGTGGTCTAGAAAGACCAGGAACTGGGGCCACTTTAATCCCTGTTAACTGCAGACTGCAGGGGAGGGTGAGGCCAGGGCTATGACTGGGGCCCAGTGGGAGGGCGGACTGGGGTACAGACCATTGAGTGACCTGGGGCCCACGGGGCAGTCAGGGAGAGCAGGTGTGGTCAGCGGTGGTGATTGGAGCATGCTCAGCTGTGTCCTGCTTGCTGGAGGGGCCTTCAGGTGTGCTGGGAGAGCCTGTCAGTCACGTGTGTGTGGGTGCGTGTGCACACAGCCCGCCTGTCGCTCTGGCCAACCTCCTGCCCCCTCTGCCAGGCCAGGCACAGGGACAGCGGCAGCCTGCACAGCTGGGCGCTGTTGCCAGGCACTGGGGCTCAGTGAGCTGAACAGAGTGTGTGACACCTGCAGGCGCCCCTGGGACTCGGGGACACACACCATCCGCCTGCCCTGCTGCTCGGCTGAATTGCCCTCTTTCTGATTTACAGGTGGAGCTGGGGAATTGGGGAAACCTAGAGAGAGACCTTGGGGGTGCCTGATGGGGACCCCAGGCCTGGCGGGGAAGTTACCATGAGCCTTTATGAGACACAGGGAAGGTTTCCCCAGCGCTGAATCCAGCAGGGCAAGAGAAGTCCCTGGGGCTGCTGTCCCCTGTCATGTTGTGGTGTTGGGACTCTTGTGGCTGAGCCTTTGGTTTTGGTTGGTTTCAGTTGCTGAGCATCGAGCCCACCCCCTCCACCCAGTTCCCTGTGCTCGTTGGTTTGTTTTATTCTTTTGTGCTGTTTATGTTATTCTGAGCCAGCATTAATACTTGATGGAACAGAGCTGGGTGTAACTAAATTTTAAAAATAATGACTGTGCTGGATGTAGTGGCACAAGTCTGTCATTCTAGTGCTTGGGAGGCCGGGGCAGGAAGATCACCACAGACTTGAGGCCAACCTGGGCCGTGTAGTGAATCAAGGCCAGTGTGGTCTGCACGGTGAGACTTATGTCTCAACAAACAAAACTAACGGTGGTTTGAGGATTTGTGCAATCCCAGCACGTGCATCCTCAGGGAGTAGGTCTGGGCTGTACCTGCCTTCCATGTGGGGCACCTTTCTGGAGCGGTGTACCCTGTTCCTGCACAGGGAGCCGGGCAGTGTGGCTGGGGCAGCCTCCTGTTGGGGCAGCAGTGGAAGCTGGCCTGGCTGGAGGCCTGGTGTCCCCTGTGTCAGTTGGGTGAGGCTCTGGGCTCCGGCTCCTCCTGGGGTGGTGGGGTGCTGGGCCCTGAGGGGACTGGGCCCGCTGGGAGTGGTGTCTTCTTTCCTGCTCCTTCCCATCATTGTCCTTCGTGGCTGCAGGCAGGGTGGGGAGAAAAGCGGGTGGAATTGGTGGGGAAACTGAGGTCCCTAGCGGATCCCAGGCTGGATGCCCCACAAGCTGCATCTCTAGCCCTTTAAAGTCTTTAAATTTTTTTCTTTTTTAATTTTGAGATAGGGTCTCCTTATGTAGCCCAGACGGGTCTTAAACTTGTGATCTTCCTGCATCAGCCACCCCAGAGCAGGATTCTAGGCATGTACCACTGTTCTGGGCCTTTGTACATTATTTTATTTATTTTGTTTCTTTGAGGCAGAGTCTCACTATGCCATCCAGGCCAACCTTGAGCTCACTTTATAACCTAGCTGGTTTGAACTCCCAACAATCCCCTTGCCTCAGCCTCCTGAGGGCTGGGATGACAGGTGTGCACTACCACACCCAGCTTGTACTTTATTTTAATGAAGGTACGATAGGAGCTGAGGGAGAGGCAGGCTCTCCTTTTTCTTCATGGCAGCAGGTGAAGTAGTGAGGCTGCAGAGAAGCAAGACCTGGTCATGGGCAGCCAACCCTGCAGCGATGTCCCCATGGTCATACGGGGAACAGCCAGGGACCTGTTTGGGTGGTGGCATCATACCCTGTGGTGGGCTGAGTCTAGGGAGGATGGAGGCGGCGGCCAGCAGGGGACAGGACAGTGTGCTGTGGGTTTCCACAGAAAGTAGAAAGTCATAGGACTGTTGTTGACTCCTGGGAAGCTTTGTGGCTTTAAAAGTGCTTTCTCACTCTGGGAGCCTGAGGCAGGAGGGCTGTGGGTTTGAGCCTAGTTCTGGCAACTTAGTGCTTTAGCAAGGCTGTGTTTTGAAAAAAAGGCTAAAAGGATGAAAGCCCAGGATTTAGTCCCCAGGGCCCCCCAAAGTACTTATAACACAAAGCACTTTTTTTTTTTTTTTTCTTTTGTGGAGCTGGAGATTGAACTCAGGCCCTTGCACTTACCTGGCAAACATTCAACTGAGCCATCTCCCTGGCTCCGCACAGAGCACTTTAGAAAGCCAAGATGAGGCATGCTAAACTCAGATCTGCGGACCCGGCCGGGCTTCGTAGTGGCTGTGCGCGCAGGTCTGCTGTGATGTGCTGCTGCCTATGACTGCGGTGCTTGCTGCTTTGTGTGAAAGTTGGAAAAATAAGGAACAGCATAAAACCATGGCCTTGCCGAGGAGCCCTCCATTTGGTGGTGCCCCTGGTACCACTTCCCACATTTTGGGACCACCCCGTGCTTCTTCTTCGTTGGGGTCTCAGCTCCGGCCAGGCACAGGTCGGGTGCTGCTGCAGGGAGGCATGGCCAGGCCAGCTTCATTGCGCTGGGGACCCTAGGCTGAGCCAAGCAGAGTCTGCAAGGTGAAGGCCTGGGAGGGGAGGCTCCAACCTCAGAGGGTGGCACTCCGGACCCTGCGCCTTGGGTTGTTGGGAGGGAAGGTGTGCTACACCCATGCACAAGGAGCAGTGGGTGAGGGCTGAGCACTAGGAGGCGGGCACAGGCTCAGGCAGCTCTGCTGCAGATGTGGTCGGGGCAGGGAAGCCCTTGGGTGGGGATGAGGGGCTGTCCCTTTGTTGTCTCTCTTTGTTCTTGACCAGGCACAGGTTGGTCACAGCCTGCATTTACACCATAGAGAGTTGCTGCTGCCTGGGCTTGTGAGGGTGGGGAGGCTCCAGGACCTGCCTTGCCTTCCATACTTGGCTGGCACGCGGGCTGTGTGTGTGTGTGTGTGTGTGTCTGTGTGTGTGCATGGGTGTTGAGGCCGGGATCTGTTCCTCCTGACTGCCAGAAATTTCCCGGCCCCCTTCTGGCACTGTTTCTGTCCCTTCCTTGGGGACACCCCTGATCACTGCCCAGGGGTGGCAGGCAGGAGGGTGCTTGGCTTGGGGCCAGCAGGACCAGATTCTCCGAAGGAGGGCACATCTGGCCCACATCTCTGCCTGCTCCAGAGGACTCACTTCCTAAGAAAGAGCCCAGGCCTGTCTCTGTCCCTGTCCCTACAGCTCTGCAAACTCCTTGGCCAAGTCTGGAAGGCTAAAGGTGGCAACTGGGGCTCAGGGTGGGGCGGGGTTGTAAAGGACATTTTGCCAGGGTGCCAACATCGGGTCACCTGTCCCCAGGTGTTTTCCTAAGGTTTCAGAACACTTAATTTTCTTTGGTATGTTCTTTGAGGCAGAATCTTACCAGGTAGTTCAGACCAACCGTTCACTGTGTAACCCTGGCTGGTGGCCTAGAGCTTAGGACAACCCTCCTGCCCTAGCCTCCTGAGTGCTGGGATTATAGGCATGCACCACCATACTCTGCTTGGAACATTTGATTTTTTTTTTTTTTGGCTTGTAGAAATTAACATTAAACTGGGTCTTGTCCCTGCGTATGGTGGAGACTGACGTAGCCTGAGCATTGTACACAGCGACAAGCCTGGGTGGCAGATCTGTGTGCTGTGGGGACAGAAGAGGAACCATAAATTCTGCAGGAAAGATTTGTTTTGGTGCCTGTGGTATTTGCTTTGCATTACATATTGTTTAAGAGAGGGTTTTTTTTTTTTTTTTTTTCTGTTCAAGGAAAAGGAACTGTGTATTTGAGATAAGAAGTTGAATAAAGTGAAATAAATAATTGGGTCTTGTCATGTGGCTATCAGACTGGCGTGCTGTCTGAGATCGCCCTCTTTCTGGACTGTTCTGATATTTGTACAGAAATTATAAAACCAGCCACGGCCTGTCCCCGGATCCCTTTCAGATTGTAATGTAGTGTTTTTTTCCCCCCTTTGTTTCTAGGAGCTGAGTTTGGTGAGATTTCAGGTTCCAGCTAGTGTCCAAAGACAATAAAAGCTGCTCTTCGGGGAGGGCACCTCCCTGCAGCTCCCTGGGTCACTGTTAAGTGGCAGCCACTGAATGTCACAGCCCTGAATGCGGACGTGGACTTAGGCAGCTGGGTGGCAGGTCCTTTAGCCCATAGTGTGAGGTGCTGTGGTTTCGGGTGGTGGCAGTTGAAATGGGGATGCCTCTCTTGTCCCTGTGTCACCTCAGATGCTGTGGCCCCTTTCCTTGGGCTTGTGAGGGCCCCATGCCCTGTTCTGCTGTGATCCCAGCACTGGGGGAGCTGAGGCAGGAAGATCGCTCAGAGTTTGAGGCCAGCCTGGGTTTCCTAGTGAATTCAAGGGAGTCTGCAGGAGGCATCCTCTCTGATGAAGTAGCTGTGGCCTGTGCCAGACGCAGACTGGAGGGTGCCTGGCTGGAGTCCATTCCGCTTCCTCCCCCATCTTCCCTTTCTTTCTTTTCCGCACTGATAATCACAAGGAATTTCCCTGACACCAGGGCCCATGCATTGATTTGGTTATCTCTGGGGGGGTGCGTTGCTGCCTTGCCCGGTGTAAAAACCACTGTGCTACCTCTGGTGCCTTCTGAGCCAGGGCTCTTCCTGGGCCTCAGAGCTTCACCCCTAATTAAAGTGGAATCCATTGCCTCTCACCATTTCCTTAACTGCAGGTTTCTTAGATCCCAACAGTTTTTGGTCACAACAAGAATTACAGTTATTTGCATCTTCCTAAGACCTTGCATTTCCAAAAATCTTCAAGATCCAGCTTGGAGCTGGGTCAGGTGGTGTGCACACCTGTAATCTCAGCACTATGGAGGCTGAGGCAGGAGGATTGCATGTGCATGTGCAAACCTAGCCCAAGCAACATAACAACTTCTTGAGATCCTGTCACAAAATAAAAAAAAAAAAAGGTGAGGGATGGAGCTCAGGGCGAAGGCCTTGCATTTAATTTCCAGGATAATAAACAAGAAAATAGCCTTGTCTGGCAGGTCAGCCCACAGGATGCTACCATGTCACTCATCTGCAACAAGGGCTTGGGCATTTCTGGAGACAGGCACTTGATGCCCGCTGGATGCCCACTGCCTGCAGACAGGAGCCACCCTTGTATAGCCTTTCAACTTCTCACCCTGACCGATCTCTTCTCACTCTGTATGAAAGGTCAGGAGTGCAGGCCCTTGAATCAGGCATCAATGGCTGACACTCCTCTCTGGCCTCTGACTGGGGGCTGTCACTTTCCATAGCTTGTGTGGCATCTAAGTCTGGGCCACCTGGGTTCTTTAGGGCCCACCAAACCTGGGATTGAGTTTCCAGGCTGGCTGCCCCAGGCCTGGGGGCTTCTGATGGCCCTGACAGCAGGGCTTGGCTCTGGGGCTGGGGGAGATGCTGGGTTAATGGAGGCCTTGGGGCAGGAGTGAGAGGCTGGCGGGAGCAGGCAGGACAGCAACCCCAGCGATCTGTCCCTCCTTCAACGTGGTGGCCTTTACCAGCCAGAGGCCTCTGGGGCGTGCTTGGCGCCTGTTGAAGGTGGCCAGTGCCTGGCAGCATTTATTCTCAGCCTTGGAGATCACTAGGAGGGCCATGAGGGAAGCCAAGGGCTGCTGCTGGTCTGCTGCTTTGTTACTGCATAGAACTTCAGTCCCAGAAGTTCCTGATTCTTTTCCTTCTTTTTTAGTCATTTATTTATTTGGTACAGAGTCTCGCTAGCAGCTCAGACTTTTCATGATCTTCCTGTCTCAGCATCCCCAGTGCTTGGATTACAGGTGTGTACCACCATTCCTGGTTTTGGTGACTGGTATGGGATGCCCAGGGTTCTGGGGCTGACATGGTATGTGGTACCGGGGACCAAGCCTGGGTCCTTGCACTTGCCAGGCAGGTGCTTGGACCACTGAGCTATCTCCCCAGCCTAAGTTCCTGGTTCTTAATGACTTTTTTTTTTTTTTTTTTTTCAAGACAGAGTCTTGCTATATAGTTTAGGCTACCCCTGAGCTCACTTCGTAGCCTAGGCTGGTCTTACACTTGGAACAATCCTCGTGCCTCAGCCTCCTGAGTACTGGGATTATGGGGTCTTGCTGTGTGCTTCAGGTTGGCTTTGAATTCATTGTGTGGCCCAGGCTGGCATCAAACTCATCTTGATCTTCCTGCTTCAGTCTCCTAAGTGCTTGGATGGCAGATAGGACCCACCATACCTGGATTAATGTGGCATCTGATTCAACTCCGCAATACTGGATGCCTGGCAGGGCAGGGCAGGGCTGGGCTGTTGGATGCTGGGTGACACACTCACATGGGCTCAGACCAGGTGGGTATTAGTCACCGTCCTGACCACTGGGCACTAGGACGGCTGCAGAAACAGACACAGCGTGTGGCGGAGCAGGAGGAATTGACACTAGGCGGCACGGATAGCATGCTTTGTGCCCACCACGGGCTCCTTGCTCTTTGTGCCTGAGTGTGGCCCATGTACCCGCCTTCACAACCATCAGTGGTCTCAGCCCTGTGCCCAGTGTTCTGATGGGACACTTGAGGCTCCCTCTGGCCTGCTGCTGCGCTGCAGGCCTCCTGTGGGCCTGAGCTCGCTGGACTCAGCGCGAGGGTTCACAGGAGATGATGGGCCTGGGCTTGAGAAGCCCTCCCTGTGGTTTGCAGTGTGGCCCTGGGACTGGGGGCAGACATGGGCAAAATGGCATCGCTGGGGCTGGTTGCAAAGGGCCAGGTCTCAGCCCAGAGTTTGCCCTAAAACGAAGGGTGCTAGGCATGGGGATGGCGTAGTCCTGGTGTGGATTGGGCCAGGGTACCCATGTGTTCCTGGTAACATGGAAGTGAACCCCTAAAAATAGCACAGCCAACCAGGACAAATGGGTCAGAAACCTGGGGCCTAGCTTAGTGGCACACTGGGGAGCGAGGCTGGAGGGTTCCAAGTTTGAGGCCAGCTTGGGTCATAGGTGGCTTCAAGACTGCCTGGTCTACACAATGGGAGAAGAAAAGATAAGAGAAAAAAAAAAAAAAAAAGAATCGGGACACAGGCTTTGAGTTTCTGCGGAAGGGACAAGGACGCTGCTGCCTTTGTGACTCTGCGGGGCTCCTCGCAGAGGCCTCCAGCAGGCCAGCCTCGGCAAGAGGGTGGATGTGATGTGCACCGCTTTCATCTTTTTCAGACTGTTCTGTGAGTCTGTATGCAGGCGTTGAGATCTGTAGGTTGTGGCCCCATTTCTGCATGTAGGTGATGTTTGCCCTGTGTGCTCTGGCTATCTGACATCTGAGCAGCGGCCCAGCACGGGGGTGGGGGGGGGGCAATTCAGGCTATGTCCAAGAGCTCCTCTGCTTTGGCTGATGGGACCTGGGGTGGCCACCATGCACCCAGGCTTGGGAGCCGCAGGCAGAGCCCCCGAGTTGCTGTGGAGGACATGGGAATCTGGTCACTGTGTAGTCCAGGTTGGCTGTGAACTCACTGTGTAGTCAGGAAGGCCTCGAGCTCACAGTGATCCTCCTGCCTTGGCCTCCACCACCACATCTGTTGGGATCTGGACATGGAGTGTGAACTCTCTTCGGTGTTATAGAGGCTTGGGCTTCTTTCAGAACAGGGCGAGGGTGACTGCAGTCACCTGCCAGCTGATTCAGCCATGGGCCACTGGGTGTCGGTCTTGGCAGAGAGAAAACGCCAGGGCTCTGATGCTCCAGGACCTCTGGGAATGAGCTGTGTGGTTCAGAAGTGAAGAGTTTGGTGGTAAAGGGGTGATTTCATGCCTCTCTGTGAGTGTGTGTGGCACACCCAAGTCATCCTGTGCTGTGTGGCATGGTGGCAGGGGCAGGCACTGTGCCCAGATGTGGCTGCAGGGCTGTGGTGGACAGCGCCACTCTGCCCTGCCTGGAGGACTAGGGCTTGTCCTCCTGGGTCCCGTGAACTCTTGAGGTCCAGGTGCTTCTCAGAGCCATGGAGAAAAACTACTCCATTCTAAAGGAAAAGAATCAGACTAATGCATAAATTGAGTTTTATAAAATTCAGGCTGTATAGCAAGATAGAAGGAAAAGGGGGGCAAGCTACTCTTTTTTTTTTTTTTTCTTTCCTCTTCCCCTCCTTTTTTTCTGGTTTAGGGAAGGGACCTATTCTTTTAACTTTCAAGCCCCAGTTGCTGTGTATATTACGGATCACAATAAAACCTAGCCCACATTATGGCTGATGTTTTTCTTTAAATATTTATTTATTGGATACAGGGTCTCATAGCACAGTTCAGACTTGTAGCGATCCTCCTGTCTCAGCTTCCCCAGAGCTGGGATTACAGGCATGTGCCACAATGCTTGGTTCTGGGGCTGTCAGGGCATATTGTATCTGGGATTGAGTTAGGGTCCTTGTACTTGCCAGGTAGGTGCTTAGACTGCTGAGCTATCTCCTTAGTCTCTCCCCTCCCCCCCTTTTTGTATTTAGTACAGGGTCTACAGGGTCTCACTACACAGATCAGACTCATAGTGATCCTCCTGTTTTCAGCCTCCCAAGTGCTGGGATTATAGGCGCACACCACCATGCCTAGTCTCAATCTCCATCTCAGGGTGCCCTGGGGGTGGCCAGGGATCCAGCTCCAGTCTGCATCTGCCTAAACGGGTGCTTTAATCTGCTGAGCTATTTGGCTGGACCTTGTTATTTTTTTGAGACAAGGTATTACTCCATAGAACAGGCTGGCCTTGAACTCACTGTGTGGTCCAGGCTGGCTTTCAACTTGTGATCTTCCTGACTCAGCTTCCTGGATGCTGGGATTATACGTGGGCACCACCAGGCTTGGCCAGTCTGGGATTTTTGAGGCTGAGGCCTATAGCCAGCCACACAGTTCGCCTAACATAAGAGAAAGAATGAAGCCTGCAACAAGGAGCCCTGCTGTCTCACCTTGAAGCGAGGTTCTCCGCTTTCCCCTCAGCCCTCCCACCCTGGATTTCTGAAGTCCCGTAGGCCCTGGAACATCTTCCCTTAATTAGCAAGGACTGAGATGATAGTGAACAGAGTCCTGGACACCCGAATGTAGAGTAGATTAAGGCATAGGAATGTTTGATTTTTATCTGGACAGATGTTTCCTTTTCTGTGGAGTTGGTCGGAAGAGATGGGGGCAGGATTTGTGTTTTAGCTTATGTGATGCTTACAGGCAACTGACGTGAACAGCCATGTAACAAACAGCAGCTGTGTGCGTTTTGCCTCTCGCTCCCCTGTCCCTAAATTGAGGACCCTTAGGAGCCCCCGCTGTTATGTCTGAATCCCTGCGTGCAGTGTCTGTGTTCCTAGGACCCAGCTCTCCCACCAGAGCTGCAGGTTGGCCGAGGAGGAGGAGGAGGTGTGGGTCACAAGGAGCTTTCCCAGAAGTGCCCCAACACTTCTGCTGGACCTTGCTGCCCTCGACCCAGTTGACGTACTGCCTAGCTGCAAGGGAGGCTGGGCAGGGATCACTGTGTAGATTTGGGGTTGGGAATCCTCCTATGCAGGAGCTAGGAGAGTGGCGTTCCAGAGATGGGTAGCAGGCTGGGTCGGGGGCTGTCCTGGTGATGGCTGTTTACCTCTGTGGGCCCACAGGCTTCCCAGGGTGTGGTTCACATGAGTGAGTGGCATGGCTCCGTGATAGGAGAAGCCCTGGGCGCTCAGCTCTGCCACCTCCAGCTACGTGCACAGCTGTGTCCCTGGCACAACCCTGGGAGTGTGTGTGGCCCTGTTCCTGTGGTCTGCCTGGCGTCTTTTGCCTTTTATCATAGTGATCCAGGCTCAGGAACCAAGGATGTGTTGCTCCTGTAGCCTGGTGCTTGCCTGCACTGTGGGTGTCCAGGGCTGGTGCTGTGAGTTCTCCCCCACACCCCTCTTCCTCTCTTCCCACCCCCTCTCTTTTTCTCTCCCATACCTCCTCCTTGCACCCTGACTTGGAGGCACCCCAGCTTGAACATCACTCAGCAGGACAAAGATGCAGCCAGGACCTCCCCTGGCTGGGCACCAGTGCTTCTTACAAACCCTAATCCTTTAATCAGCCCCAGATGTGACTTTGTTTCCTGATCTCTTTGTGTCCTTCTGCCTTGAAGTCATTAACCAGCCTGGAGTCAGCCACATGCTGGAGCTGGGAATGGCGACACTGACACCTGGGGAGAGGCAGAGTCCCTGCTGTGGGTGGGGAAGAGGGAAGTGCTGCGTAGGGCCTCTGGAGTGGAGTGCAGAGGCAAGAGAGACAGGGCACTGAGGTGTGGTGTGAAGGGCACCATGCGCTCTGTGGACAGGGGTGGGAGGGCTGTGCAAAGGCCCTGGGCGGGGCTGAGGCGTTTGGGGGCCGCAGCTGGGCGCCTACGTGGAGCTGTGAATGCCGAACCTGGTGGTTAGGATGACAATGAGGCTGGAAGCAGGAGTGTGAGGGGCATCGATGTGTGATGCCTTGGGATGGGAGGGAGGAAGTGCTGGCCCCGCTGCATCCGTCTGAATCCAGGCAAGGTGACTGAGGACAGGTCCTCGATCTGCTCCCATGTGTGGGGGTGTGGAGGAGGAGTGGAGGGGATGAGTTGGGGGGAGCAGAAGGAGAAGAGGGTGAGGGGACAAGGTGTAAGGGAAGGGGAGAAGGGAGGAGGGGAGGGGAAGGGCTGGGAGAGGAACAGGAGAAGGGGGAGGGGAGGAGGAGGGCAGGAGTGACTTGGGTCAGCGTCTGGGGATGGGGAGATGCCTCGCTGCGTCCCTGGGCCTTTGTCCGGGCAGCGCAAAACTGAGGACTTGGCCCAGGGCCCCTTGTCTTGTGCTTGGTAGGGCAGGGGCTTCTGGGATTCCTGCTCTAGCCCTAGGTGCCCTTGACCATGGCACAAGGCAGCCACCTTGCCTGGCCGAGAAGGAGCCTGCAAGTTGGGCCTGTGCCTCCTTTCTGCCCTTCAGCCCACCCTGGCCCAGGGGCTGGTGCCTCTGACCTTCTGCCTGCAAGGATGGCCCTGGAGGAGCTTGTGCCACGCCCCAGAACTTGGCTGCCCAACAAGTGGTTATTCATCCGCACTTTCCATGAGCAGCCCTTCCCCCTCTTGTCTTTTTTTGGAGATGGAGTCTCATTTTATAACTTACTGTGTAGCCCAGGCTGAACTCAACCTTGTGGGTATTCTCCCGCCTCAGCCTCCTGAGTGCTGGGGTGACTGGCGAGTGCCACCATGCCTGGCTTGGCTTTCGAAGCTTTTAGCCCATGAATGGCTCTTCACGTCCTTTGCTCCATGTAACTCAGATTTGCGTGGAGCATTGAGATTGCCTTGTCCTGCAGGGACACCCAGCAAGAGTCCTCCCTCCCTGGTCACACACCAGCAGCTTCTCTCTGATCCATACCAGGACATGCCTAGCCCCAGAACCCTGGGCGAGGGTGGGGATGTCTTGTCTCCCCTGTGAAGGAAATTGTGGCGTCTGTCTGTCTGTCTGTCTGTCTGTCTGTCTGTCTGTCTGTCTGTCTTTCTTTCTTTCTTTCTTTCTTTCTTTCTTTCTTTCTTTCTTTCTTTCTTTCTTTCTTTCTTTCTTTCTTTCTTTCTTTCATTGGAAAGGGAGGCCTATGTCTCAATTGAGCCTTTGTACCATAGGCTTGCAGATTCCCAGAAATGCCCTATGTCAATGGTGGCGCTCTGGCTGGTGGCAAAGGGTAGTATTGTGTCCTGCTGCTATTTTTGGCCATCGAGAGGCAGGACACGATGGTCTCATCAGGCTGGGGCCTCTCAGTGTTGGCGCGGCTCAGAGTTGATGACACTGCTCTGAGTCAGGGTGCAGGGTCGGCTGTGGGGAGCACAGCTCTGGGTTGTTGCTGGGTTTGATCGGCTGGGCTCTCAATTTGTCTGCCTGGCATCTGGCTATCTGTGAACTGCTCCCCTCGACTGCGGGGAACTCTGGGCTGATTTACAGGCCCCTGGAGAGGGGTGTGACTGCTTAGGGCCACTTTCTTGCCCTGGCTGGGTGGTGAGAGCTTGCCCAGGCCCTCCCTCTGAGGGCCCCCACTTTTGGCTCCCCTGATCCGTCTCACCTCTTTGGAGCAGTGACACACTGACCTGCATCTCCACGGGGACCCAGCGAGCAGGGAGCTGTCCCCGCTGCCTTCCTTGGCGCTCCCTGGCCCTGGCAGGGTCCCCTGTGGAGTGCAGGCTGGCTGCCTCCTGCCTCAGCCCCCCAAGTGCTGGGGTGACAGGTGTGTGCCACCTCACCTCGCCTGCCCAGTTGCCCCCATTGTCCCTGGATGCGTGTTCTGAATCCTGGTTTTTTTCTTTTTCATTTTTTCTCTTGCAAGTCCCTATTGTGTTGGCAGTGAGCCTGGGATGGGTTCCTAGAAAGGAGTTTTGTGAGCATGTGTAGCCTGAATAACAGAAAGTTAGGGCTTCTACCAGAACGGTCTTCAAGCCTCCTTATCTGCAGGATTCCAGACCCCACTGAGAGAAAACAGGCACACCCTGCTCCTCACGGGGAGCTGCTTCTTATTAGGCTAACTTCTGTGTTTTTCTAATTTTAAATTATTTATATACTTGCTTTTTTTGTATTTTTTGAGACAGCGCCTCACTATATAACCCAGACTGGTCTAAAACTCATGGCAGTCCTCCTGCCTCAGCCTTCTGAGTTATAGATGTGCACCCCTACATCTGACCTTTTCTTTAAACTGTAACAGTAGCTTGCCATTTCCTGGAGTACACCGAATATTTCACTTGACATGAACACATGTTGTCATACGTAGCACACACAGTTACTGCATGTTAAAACCACACAGAAGAGTAAGGTATAACTTGAAGACTGTTAGATCAAACGGCTGGAAAGCTCTGGAATGATCTGGGATGACCTGGGATGATGTAGAAAAATCTGGAACTAGCTGGAATGTTATGGAACTCTCACGTTGCCCTACATGGGGTAGGTGCTCTGGGGGGTGCTGTGGAGTGGATACTCATGTATTGATCCGTGCTTCCCAGACTAGGGCCAGTGGCACTGCCGTCGAGATTCCTGGCAGTGTGTACTCTGAGAGAAAGAGCAGGGTCACAGACTAGAATTAAAATCGGATCTGTCAGGTGAGCATGGTGGTGCACACCTGTAATCCCAGTGCTCTGGAGGCTGGGGCAGGAGGATCATTGTGAGTTTGAGACCAGCCTGGGCTACAAGGTGAGCTCAAGGCCAGCCTGAGCTGCATTGTGAGACCCTGTCTCAGAAAGACAAAAAGACACACACACACACACACACACACACACACACACACACACACACACACTCACTCATCACGTCTATCTGACTCGGTGGTCTTTACCATGCAGTTTGCACTAAGCGCAGTGTAACGGTGCATGTGTGCGTGCACACGCGATGTATATATGTTACCATGTGTATGCGTGTGTTGGTCGCTTCACTGATTTATTGAGTTGACCTTGGAATCTTCTCCCCTGCCTTGGCTCCTTGCCTGGGTGCATTTCTTCTCACTTAGGCAGGGCATCTGAGTTTCTTTGCCTGCATTTATAGGTTTTCTTAGTTCTGTTTTTTTTTTTTTTTCTCTCATTCCTTCTGGTTTTGAAACTTTTTCAAGAAAGTGGCTGACGTGAGGCTAAAGGGCTTCCACTGTCAGCTGCCAGGGTCACCTTGTCTCCTCCAGCCCCCCGCTGTGGGGTGTGACTTCTCTCCAGAGCCCGGATGGCAGGGGCTTTGGCAGACAGCAGTGTGGCAGGCACTCCAGCTCGAGACCCTGCTGCTGGGCCCACACACCTGGAAAACTTTGGGAAAACAGAAATAATTTTTTCCCCACCACAGAATTTGGATGGCTGTACATAGCTATTTCTTTTTGTCTTTTTGGTGACAGCGTCTCACTGTGCAGGCCGGGCTGGCCTCAAACTCATGGCGAGCCTCCTGCCTCCGCCTCCCGGTTGCTGGGATCACAGGTGTGCACCATCATGCCTGGTGCTATCGTGATAGTATTTCAAACAGTAATTTAGGTTGCAGGCACATAAAGTCCAGGTGGCAGTTGTTTATTGAATCACAAAGCCTTGATTTCCCAGAGTTGGAATTTGACATCCTGTTAGCCCCCGCTCACCCTAGAGAGCTGCAGTGGGGGGCCAGGGTGCTGTGGCAGGAGTCAGTGCTGCGTCTTTTGGCTCACAGAGGTTTTACGGATCCACTCAGTCGGAGCCCACAGCCCTCATGCCCTGCGCCCTGGACCTGGGCCCAGCTCTTGCCCGGCGGGCCGGCGTGGGGTGCCTCCTGTCACCGGGGCACCTGGGTCCCCTGGGTGGTGAGTTTCTGGTTCTCAGAGTGTGGTGAGGAAGGTGTGGCTCTTCTCTCAGAGTCAGGAGTTGTTGAATTTAAGCCAAATCTTGGCTAAGTGTCGGATCATTGGTATCTCTGCCTCTCATCTCCTTGCCCAGTCCCATTAGAACCAGTCTGCATCCTGGGGCTCGGGGTCCTGTTCTGGAGGGTGGCAGAAGAGAATGGGGATGTTGGCGGGGGGACCTGGGGACCTGGATGAGACTCCTCTCTGCCTTCTGTGGGACGGAGAGGGAGACCTGTTCAGAGCTTGTGGTCTGGGGTGCGAAACCAAAAGGGTACGTAGGAGCCAAGCATATGACAGGTGAAGTGGGAAGAAATGTTCAAATGGGAAAGGGAACTAGGGGCTGGGGGTGTGAAGGAGGCAGGGAAAGAAGAACAAAATGGGCAAGAGGGAAAACATGGAAGCCAAGCTTTTCTTTCTTTTTTTTTTTAATGTATTTGGTACAAGGTCTCACTATGCAGCTTGACTCTAGTGGCCCTCCTGTTTTCAGCCTTCCCAGCGCTGGGATCACAGGAGGGAAGAAGGGGTGAAGGGAGGAAAGAGTGGGAGAGAAAAGAATCAAGTTGTATCATGGGCAGATACAAATTCCCTGTGAGGCGCGTGATCATTATGTACACTCAAAATGTACCCATAGATGTAATTAACAAAAAAAAGAATTTACTGCCCCAAGTGGGTGGAATACGGCATCCTCAAAAGAGTCAGGCATGGTGGCACATACCTGTGAGCCCAACACTCAGGACACTGAGACGGGAGGACCTCCGTGAGTTTGAGGCCAGTCTGGGCTACTTGTCATAAAAAGCTGAAGGGGGAAAAAAAACAACAGCAAAACACTCCAAGAGACATCACAGGTGATGGCCGAAGGTGTTATTAGCATTTGCACTTGGTTCACAGGCAGGGGCCCGCCGAGGTGGCAGCCGCATAGGTAGTGATCCGAGTGGCCTTGCCCCCCCGAGGAGGCTGAGTGGTCCCCGAGCTCAGCTCCTTTCCTCTCCCAGGAGAGCAGGGCAGCACAGAGTGGTGCCACAGGGGCAGTGCCTCCCAGGTGTGGCGGTGGGAGAGAAGTGGTTTTTATTTTTAGAGCTCATTCAGTGTCCAGTTGACTTGAACAAGTGCCACCTGTGTGAGTGCTGGGCACGGAATGAGGAAGTGAATGGTTGGTTGGGTGGCTCTTTCCCCTTTCTTGAATTATTTTCCTTTCCCCACTAAGAAGAGGAAGATTTCTTGTTTCTTGTTTGGGCTTCTGAGACAGGGTCTCTCTGTGACACTCAGGCTGGCGTGAAACTCGAGGCGATCCTCCCGCTTCAGCCTCCCCAGGTGCTGGGGTGACAGGTGTACCCACCACGCCCGGCTTTTACTTTTATGTTAATCTGTGCATGTTTGTGGTTCATCGTGGTGGCATTCCTCATGAGGGGCTGGGGCTGGGGCACAGCATCGCCATCCTTTTTCTATCCCCTTTTCCTCCCTCCCTCTCCGTCCTTGCTCCTCTCCCCTTTTGCAAGAGATCCATCTCCCTCTCTCATATCTTTTATTTTGTTCTTTATGTTTTGGGTTTCTCACAGGTGAGGAGCTGTGCACTATTAAAGGCCAAGTGTCTGATTTTTCTGACCTCACGTTGTGGCCTCAGCTGCATTCATTTTCTATAGAGGCTATATACTTCTTTACAGCAGCATAGTACTCTACTGTGTGCAGATGCCCCATGCCTTCAGGGGCTCAGTTTGTCCCTTAGCTCCACACTGTGTGTATGTCCCCTGTAGTAGGGCCAGGGCCTGAGCCATGTCCTATGCCTGGGCTGCAGGTGCTGTGCCCTCTGACTTTCTTTGGATGGCCTGGTCTCCTGGGGTTTTCATCTTGAGTTCATTGGGGTCTGGCTGTTGCCCGCCTGAGAGGAGTTGAACTAGGTCTATGCTTTGGACGAAGTCTTGACTGCCTCTGTGGCCCCTGGGCCGGGTGTGTGTCCCATAGTGAGCATCAGGGCAGGGTGGGCAGCGTCACAGGTGCTCTGGGGCCCAGGGTCCAGGCTACAGCTGGGATTTTCACTTTTTATTATATTTTTTCTTTTCATTTAAAACAGTATCTCACTGCAGTGCAGGCTGGCCTTGAACTTGCCTTGATCCTCCTGCCTTGGCCTCCTGAGGTTGTAGGTGTGCACCACTGTACCTGCCTAGCGGGGGATGACACTTCAGCAGGGCCTTTGTGCCTGTCTCTGGTCCGAACAGGCTGCTCCGATCTGGGTGTTCCTGGGGCCTCTTTCTCTGGCTGGTGGGGGAGAGCAGGTTTCCAGGCAGCTCCAGGAGTTGCTGTCCTATATCCAGCGGGCTGCTTGGAGCCTGTGTTCCCACAGGTCCCGTGGTGTGGAGCTCCCCACTCTGGTTTCCCCTCTCCATCTGTCAGTGGGAGGAGACCCCACTCTGTGAGGGTGGAGCCAGCTGCTGGCCACGCCTCCTGGCTTGACCTCTGCCTCCTGGGCTGGGTCCTACTGGGCTCTTGTGAGGGGAGAATAGGAGAATGCTGGGCACCCCTGCCACCCTGAGATGCAGGGAGGAAGTGGGCTTAGGGCCTGGGGTCACCCCTGTTCTCTGGGTCACTAACAGAGCCA
>PVKA01040827.1:0-18486 GCA_004027165.1 Ctenomys sociabilis | reverse complement strand
GGTAGTCATTTTCCAATGGATTGCTGTTTCAGAATATCACATTAGTCAGGTCAGATGTATGCAATGTGTACTTGCAACTGTAGTTTCTTTCTCCTCACAAAATCAGTATTTTTTGAACCATACACAGGCAGGCAGGAGTTAGTGATTCAACATTTTCACATCCTTGAAGGACAAGGTTAGAGCTCCACTGTCTTCTTCAGTTATGTTAGAAGTTCTGCCTCACTCCTCTTTTTTTTTTTTTGGCGGATCCAGGGATTGAATATAGGCCCTTCCACTTGCTAGGCAAGTGCTTATTCTACTGAGCCATCTCTCTGGCCCCTCACTTCTCTCCTAGTGGTTCCTTTTGTCACTCAGACACAGCATTATCACTTAAACTCATCATCTTATATCTGTTTCAGAGCTTCTGTCAGCAAGCTGGATCATTGGACACACCTCAGGGTGAATTATTCTGAGTGATATCCACTGTGATCTCTAACAACAAAATCTCAGACATAGAGATGACTTTAGTCCTGATGAAACATTTCCTCTTCAGCAGTTCTGCTCTTTCCTCAGCTTCTTCTTCCGCATATCTGTGTCAAATCCATGGTTATGTAAGGCAAAAATCACTAGATCATTTACAGGTAAAAACAGGAATCTCAAGAGTAATTTACATTTCTGTGTTCACCATTCTTAGAAAGTAGCAAAAGTGCAATTTCAACTGAGTTCTTCTGAAGTACAGTAACTTACAGATATCTGTCTTCAAAGAGAAGACTTTGTGTTATGCATGTGAGAAGGACAGTTCATACCAGATTGGATAGAATGTAGCTCTTTTTCTTTTGGCTAGTGTCACCAAAACACATTTTATCAATTCTCAGGCCTTTCCAGTCTACACAGATTATTTCACTAAATGTTAATAAGATTCCATATTCTCAGTTGCTTAATATCCATTAGGATCAGAAGATTCTAAAATCTGTTTTTGAGCTTATCTAAATGATCCATTTGTATTTTTCTTTTCTCGAATAGATGATGTGCAATAGTACTACGTCTAGTGTTATTATCAAATACTTCTTTCACATTCTTCTCATGAAATTCTTTTCATTGTTCACCTTTATATCTACGTGAGAAAATTTTATATGTTTTTAAATCAGTGCATCAAAGTCAGCATATTACAATGCTGTGCAATAGAGATTTACTTGTTTGAGCCTGCGTACCTCAAAGTCTTATGTCATTTTGTAGCTTGTCAAAGTCTCTAGATATTCAATTCAATTTAATTGTTTTCTAAACATATTAAACAGAGGTCAATCTCTAAATATACATGCCTTTTAAATGTGTTTATCAATTTATATTATATGTTTAATTATTTCAAATTAAGATATTATACCTGCTCTTCCAATACTATTTGAATCTCTTTGTTACTGATATTCTATACCTAGGAATTATCCTGGAAACATTTTCAGCCATTTTGTATACCACCAGTCACATCAAGGAGCATCATGAAAATAAACAGTAAGTCCGAACATAATTTTGCCATTATTGAAATGAAGCTTCATCATCTTTTACTGAATTCTCAGATTTAAAAGTTGTCAACAAAGTTTGGTGTGGCCATGTTGATCTATATCTACTTATTCTCAATTAACTTATGTAGAGTACATTGTCTACATTATGCCCAACTATTCTTTATATATCAGTTTTCTCTACATTTTAATCTCTAGGAGATGACTAAATTAATACTACTGTTATTGCTGGAGGCAGACCTAGCTAGCATCATACATACAGGTAGCATTCCCAAGAGGCTGCTTCAAAAGAACTACTGCATCACCTGAGCATATTATTTCTTCCTTGAATCCCTGGAAATGTGGCTCAACACCACTACCACTGCATTCCTGCTTACTGGATTCCCAGGCATGGAGGAGTCATATCACTGGATCTCCCTCCTCCTGCTGGCAGCCTACGTCTCCATAATTCTTGGCAATGGCATCCTCCTCTTTCTCATTAGGGAAGACCATAACCTCCATGAGCCCATGTACTATTTCTTAGCCATGTTGGCAGCTACAGATCTCGGAGTGACATTGACCACAATGCCCACCGTGCTTGGGGTTCTGTGGTCCAATCACCGGGAGATTGGGCATGCAGCCTGCTTTGCTCAGGCCTACTGTATCCACACTCTCTCTATTGTGGAGTCAGGGGTCTTGCTGGCCATGGCCTATGACCGTTTCATTGCCATCTGCAAACCTCTAAGATATACCTCCATCCTCACTGACACCAGGGTCATGAAGATTGCAGTGGGAGTATTGACGAGGGCTGGCCTGTCAATCACGCCAATAATCATTCGCCTGCACTGGTTTCCCTACTGCCGATCTCACGTGCTCTCCCATGCATTCTGTCTGCACCAGGATGTCATCAAGCTAGCCTGTGCTGACATCACATTCAATCGTCTCTATCCAGTGGTGGTCGTATTTGCAATGGTGCTGTTGGACTTCTTCGTTATCTTTTTCTCCTATGTTTTGATTCTCAGGACAGTCATGGGCATTGCTTCTAGATCTGAGAGGGCCAAGGCCCTGAACACATGTGTCTCCCATATCTGTTGCATCCTGGTCTTCTACATCACTGTGGTTGGGCTGACATTTATTCATAGGTTCGGGAAACACATTCCTCATGTGGTCCACATCACAATGAGCTACGTCTACTTCCTTTTCCCTCCTTTTATGAACCCTGTCATCTATAGCATTAAAACCAAGCAGATCCAAGTGAGTATGCTTCGCTTATTCTCTCTGCCTTCTTCTAGAGCGTGACTTGAGCTACCTGCTCCTGAGAAACAACTCCTGGGCCCTGAACAAACCACTAAGTCAGAACAAAATAGACAAAGGAATTTTGATGAAAACAAACTGGACCAGCTGCTGTTTTGAATATCACTTTACACTGCCCCTTTAATCTTAGTTTCTATGCAGCATAACACATGCAGGATATATGAGTGTATCTCCAGCATATAGCTCTATACTCACCACTTTCCCAACATGACTCACACTCTCTTTGAAATCCATTTCATCCAGCACACACACACACACACACACACACACACACACACACACACACGTTTGTGTGTGTATATGTATTCATATGTATTATATATGCATATGTATGTTTGTGTACTTGAGAATATCCATTGTAGGTCCTTTTTATTTGAATCAAATTCCATCATTTTCCACATTATTCACATGAACTGCCTATTACCTTATAAATAGCCATATGGATAGACCTCCTGTGTTCTTTTTCATATGTGTAAGGCTGCTTTTTCTAGAAAATTGCACCAAGGGAAAATTAGGAATTACTGTCTCTAATTCTACTTTTATGTCCACACAAATGATCTCTGTGGGAAGGCTGTTGCAGTCAGAATTTTGGTACACATTTATTAAATAGCAACTTTGAAAATAAATTATAAATAGAGATAGAATTCCAAAGGCAGATAATTATTCTCTTGGCGAGTTTTTGCAAGATTTTATTAAATAGATGAACATATTTTCATGTGGTAATATATTATCAAATATTCTCAAATATTTGAGAATATGTTTTTGAGGGGTGCTGGCTCAGGCTGCCTTAAAGGAGGGTCTGGTAAGGCATGGGGAGCTGGGGGTGGAACTGCGGTCCCCTGTGCCTTACTAGTTTTACCCCAGCAGGCTCTTAAACAGCTCATCTATCCTGCAAGCCCCCTAAAAGTCCAATTTGGATGTGCTTCCTAGATAAGGGTTAGCTACTATTCATGGTGTATTCAGGTACAAGATTTGAGGTTCCATGAGATAGCTTAGCAGACTAAGTGCCTGGTTAGACAAATCCAAGCCTGCTGAAGAGATGGAAGGACAGAGGATGAGAGAAATCATGCCATGAACATCATGTTGGTACCAGCACAGAAGTGAGGTCCTTGACGCTGGAGGAACCAAAAATGCAAGGCTGGCGTTAGATCATGCTGTAGTAAAGAATTTACCTAGAGACATAGCAACAACGCAATCCATCCGCAGCAGGAGATACACCCAGCCTCTTGTTCCTATGCCCCGTCAGAGGCAGATGCTCACTGTCTAAACCATTCCACTGATTCCTAGGGTGAAGTCTCCCATGGAGTGTATAGGTTACTCACTCTTCAGGCTTCCTCACTGCTAATTATAAGGAATCACAGTACAGTGTTATACCTTCCTCTTCACATTTCCACAGAAAGCGTACGTGCAATGGTTTGTGTGAAATTAATCATGCAAAGCTGCTTTAATAGACGTGAGGAATTATCATTTCTGTGTCACATGTGATCCTCTGTGGGACTCTGAATTGTATTTATTTATTTATTTATTTATTTATTTATTTATTTATTTATTTTGTGGAACTGGGAATTGAATTCAGGCCCTTGCACTTGCCAGGCAAGTGCTTATTCTACTGAGCTATCTCCCCAGCCCACTGAATTGCATTTAAATAAAAAGGTTTTACTTGAATGAGAGAAGATGGAACAGGATAATCACTTGCTCCCTAAGGCATTTTCTGACAGGTCACATGACATAGCTGGAATGCAGCCTAGTTCTCTGACTTTGCATACAAATGTCCCCTGAACTTCTCCCTCTTCATATCATTATCTAAGTGGATGCATTTATAATTGGAAAATAATTGCAATGCCCACTCCTGAGCTTTGAAAGCTATATTCCTTTCCCTTCTTCCTGTGGCTAATTCATTAGTGTATTATATTTTACCTACTTAACGGCTTCAGAGCCTTTTCTAAGCCCCTTTGTGTAGTCAAAATTCTTATTCTTATGAGAACATCTATACCATTCTATTCTAATTGACTGCATACTGCTCTGCTTCTCTTAGGAGCATACTAGCACCTAAGACATTTCTGAATCACTTTAGTAACTTCAGTGACTTGCATATAAAAGGCTGGCAAGACATCTCATTGAACTAAGCACCTGCTTAAAAAAGCACAGGGATTGGGGTTCTATCCCTGCTTCCAAATGCGGTGGCAGGCATGCTGAGCCAGCCACGGAGAGCAGACATGGCGGTGTACACCTGTAATACCAGTGCTGGGGAGGCTAAAACAGGAGGATTAGTGTAAGTCCAAGCTGCATAGTGAAACCCTGTATCAGATAGAAAGAAGAAAGAGAGGAAGGAAGGGAGGAAGGAAGGAAGGAAGGAAGGAAGAAAGGGAGGGAGGGAGGGAGGGAGGGAGGGAGGAAGGAAGGAAGGAAGGAAGGAAGGAAGGAAGGAAGGAAGGAAGGTAGAAGGAAGGAAGGAAAGGTACTCACCAGGACTTGGAGGAGCATAAGGCAAGGTCAGGCACCTACACTGTGAGTCACAGGAGGCATTCACTTTTAAAGTCCTGAGCTTGGTAATCTTGCTCGTGCATGGGCTGACGGCAAGTGTTTCATTAGGGAGAGTTTCCTTAAAGTCTGCTCTTGTGGTGTCTGCGTTGCACCTCAGGCCTGGGTTTGAGGCTCAGTATCCCTTTGGAAGGAAAAAAGCCAGCCACTTCGGTCTTTCTCTGTAGGGAATCACCTGCTGATTCTGAGTTTGTTAAACTAACATTACCTCCATCCTCATGGTTGTGCTGACAACATATTTTTTGTGAGAAAATAAAAGAGGGTTGAGAACTTACATGAAGATGACACAGAACAATTCAGAAGTGAATATTTCTGCCTGGGCTCAGAACAGATATCTCAGAAGCTAGATAAGTTAGAAACTGACAGCAAGACTGCCAGTGCAATAAGTTTCAAAGATATGTTTCCTTGGATTCTTGGCAATGGCCCCAGGTGGCCACCATAGGAACCCATAGGAACATGGAGTCCAAGTGTAACAGTTCACCCACACCACAGCATTTAGATAGTTACATAGATTGTGCTCTCCATGTGTGGAACACAGGACTCTCTAGATCCATATCCCTTATTTTGTTCATCTCTCGCTGGAACTATCAAGTTTTACAGATACGTATATATATATTCTATTTCTCTACCACTCTGAAACCAAGGTCTGTTTTTATCACTTTTCTTAAACCATTTTAAAGCTGTTCTAAAATTCTCAGTGCCATTCTTCAGCATGCTGAAATACCTACTCAGTTTAAGCAACACAGCCCTTCCTTGCCTTATGACCCACTATAATACAGTAAAGCACAGCACGGAGCTGCATGATACAGCACCCTGCAGCCACCGATTGATAGCAGGGCATCCAGGCCTTGGAAAAGTGATTGTCCCTTAATACCAATTGCCTATGGGATGGTGGAAACGGAGCAGGAACAACATGACATAGGTGTTTAAATATTTATCTCAATAGGCCATGAATAAAGACAGCTAATAAGAATGGAACCTGCTTCCTCTTCAGAGTAAAAGAGGAGCAAGCTAAGATATAAAGAAAGAAGTGTGATACAATTATCCAGAGAGGTGAGGGAGAGGCAACACAAACAGTGCCAGATGACAAAATGGAGTTCATGAAGGACATACGTTGTTCCAGCAGGACTACGCCTTGGGTTAAAGGAACACTGAGCTTGGCTTGCAGTCATTGCCCATGAGAGACCCCAGCAGAGGCTACGAGTCTGAAGACATTGGGAAGAGTTGAACCAGCATCCATCTGTGTCCATTCGTAGTGGTGGCTGAGGCTTAGGACCAAGACTGACGCTGATGCAAAGATATTTATGGCTTTTGTTTCTATTTCATGACATACTTTTTCATTATTACTCTTTTTGAAATGCTAGAGATTGAACCCAAGGCCTTCAGACTGAGCTACATGATCAGCTATTTCATTTTACTTTATTTGTTTTATTTTTATATTATTTTATTTAGATTTGGACACAGTCTTGCTTATTCACTGCATTTCCCAAACAGGCTAAAGCTTGTGATTCTCCTGCCCCAGCCTTCAGGAGTGCTGTGCTAAATGCATGTTCCCCCATGTACAGTCGAGGTTACTACTACATCAAAATATGATGTTGTAGAGAAAAATATTTCCATCAGCTTCAGTATCTTGTGTGTATTAACACAGCTATTTTGTGTATGCAGAAAGGAAAGGACACAATGCACAAAGGAAACATGGACAAGTTGGAGTTCTGAGACATGTTTCACAGGCATAAAGGATATAGGACAGGGCAGGAATGCTGGACAAACAGGGATCTAGTAAGTGTAGGGGACCTTGGTGCAGGCCTAAATTTAAAATTATCCTTGAATTGAATGCTCCATCTGGTGGTTACAATGCGAAACCACAGCACGTGTGTTGACGAGGCTGTTCATACCTAATGTAGTCTGGTTGAGTGAGTAATGTACCTTCCCCGTTGATAAAGAGCCCCCAACTCAATCAAATCTCTCTGTGTCTCTCAGTCTCTCTGTCTTTTTATTCCCCCTATCTCCCCCTCCCAGAAACATATTTGCAAACAGTAAACTGTTGAAAGCCTCCAGTGCATCAATAAATCAGCACATCATTGCACTGACACGTCTGCTACTGAACTCAGGTGCTTTAATGATTAGTTCTAGCACATTCAGGGTTACAGCTTCTCAGTGACTCACACCGGCACACTGATGATACTCCACATCCAAGCCATGACCACTTCACTCTACTCACTTCTACCTTTGCCCAAGGTAACAGAGAGAAGGGGGAGAGCGAGGGAGGGAGGGAGGAAAGGGGAGGGAGGGAGGGAGGGAGGGAGGGTGAGAGAGACAGATAGACTGACAGACAGAGAGTCATACAGACAGAGAATAAGACAGACAGGGAGAGAGACAGATAGAAACAGAGAGATAGAGACAGACGCAGAATCACACAGAAAGACCAAGGTCTCATTTTCCCTTGGGCTCCTCACACACTCCATTTCCCCAGCCTTGAGAAGGTTACCTTCTCCTCTGCCTTCCGAGCCCAGGCCAGAACTGAACACCCCACGGCAACCTTGGCAGAGCCTTGCCCCTGGCTCCTCCAAATCATTCCCAAGATCTGAACTGGCTCCACCTGTTTCTCTGTCTTCTGCTCCTCTCTCAGTGGTAAAGGGGGACCTAGATGTGTGATGGTCCTACCCTTGGACCCCGCATCATAACTAAACTCACAATAAAAACTCAGTTGAAAAGCGAGAAGACAAAAAAATTTATGAAAACTCTAGTACATGCATGCACACTTATGAGTGATTAGCTATACCATCTGTACACTGATATTGAAAATCCTCAGTGACAACAGGGTCTCAGGTTCCTCCTCTAATGACAGCAACCAAGTTCTCCAGGAAAGCCAGCATGACAAGGTCCTCCAGCAGAATAGGCCAAGCAAGCAAGGAGCTTCCAACATCTCCGCCTCAGCTTGTCTAGCAGCCTCTCTGCTTCTTCTCTGGTTCTACCTCTTCTGCTGCTGGCAACAGCCCGCAGGTGGGTCTCTCACACCCAGCACCATGCTGTTCAGTTCAGCTGGGCGTCACAAGCTGACCACCAGCTGGCAATCTGCCACACTATTAAAATTGCATTGTTTATGCAATTCTCACCCCACACCTGTGAACTAGGTAGACATTTTCCGTGAGTTTCCCAGATGACTGAAACTTTTGTTAAATTCCCAAGATGCGCTAGAAGACAGATCCAATCTCAAGCTCTTCTGGTGCCTTTAACCCTTACACTCCACCACCAGCTCTCCAAACAAGCTCCATCGTTTCCCCAGGCATGCATGTTTCCCTGAAGGAAAATGCTCTTCACTGTAATCTTCTTTTCCCCACACTATAGTATTGATTTTTTTTAGTTCAATATCATAAATTTAAAACAGCAGAAATAAGAACTAAAACTGTAGTAATACCTTTCTGTTGATAGTCTACTTTTCTTTTTGCAGAACTGGGATTGAACTCAGGACCCTGCACTCGCCAGGCAAGCACTTATTGTACTGAGCTATCTCCCCAGCTTGATAGCCCATTTTTTAAAGCAGTACTATAGCCAAAGAAAAATTGAATAGGAAGTGAAAATTTTCTCATTTGAGTAAATATTTTTATGTTCATATTTTGTCCCAGGCACTATGTTAGGGGCTTAATATGCTATATATTATTTTGTGTGGACTATAACCTTATGAAAGAGTAGTATTAGATTCCTGTTTTATATTTAATTATACTGAGGCTCTGAGGCAAAATAATTTGCCCAAAGTTTGGTCAAGATGTAACAGTTGTTCTGTGACTGTGGTGCTTGCTTTCAATCATGTTATGCTCTTTCAATAAAAAAAATAATGAACCAAACAATACAAAATACAGAATTCACCAAAGCCACATTTATTCTTGCAAATGATGCTATCAATTATAAATGGTCTAATTTGTTCTATAATCCTATATTCCTACATATAACACTCTATACCTCAAGTTATGTAATATCCTCAGACTTCCTAAACCCTGGAGTCTGGGTGCTAAACAATTTTCAGCTGATTCTTTTTCATATACTTTTGTGTCTTGCTTGTGATAGTTCTGAATCTTTGCATAGGTTTCTCCCTCAATTTGGAATATTGGAATTAATGGGAACTAATTGGTTCTCTCCCTCCCTCCACTCTTCCCTGTCTCTCTCTTTCACTCTCCCTCCCTCAGTCCCCTATGTGTCTCTCTCCCTCTGTCTCTCTCTCCCCTCTCTCCCTCACTCTCTGTCCCTGTCTCTGTGTCTCTGTTTTTCACATATCAATCTCTTGCAAAACAATATTTTTCTAAAAAACAGAGATTTACTTTTATTAATCTTTACAGCCAAATATCTGGCCAATCCTTGTAATATCCAGATATTTGCTGAATGAATGACAGGTAAGAACACTTGGTTAAAAGTAGAGTCTCAAGAGAGATTTCTCTGGGGAAAGAAAAAGGAGACAGAAAGGAAATTTCTGGCAACCATGTCAGAGGATGGTGAAGGATCATCTGACTCCCTAAAATACCTGAAAGTGGGACTTGGGGACTATTAAATTACCATGGAAAATAAGTTGGACACACAAAATCTCAGTTCTCAGAAGATGTTGATCTCCTATAGGTATGTGTCAGGTCTGGATTCCTTGGAGATGCCGAGACCCAAAAGAGTAAAAACAGAGCACCTTATAATTATCATGCAGCCCCTCCTGAGTGAGGACCGGAGACTGACAAGGTCATAAGAAGGCGGCAGAGGCCAGGGCAGAAAATATGGATGAAAGAGGAGACAGTGAGTTCCCGCATATCTTGGGTCTGTGGCTAGAGTGAGCTGACTCAGAGACCCCTCTGATGTCAGTTATCTAACAGAACATGTAGAGCAGTACAGGTTAGAGTGGATCCCCTGAGGATGGCCAGTCTGTGGTTCAGGGAGCTGTCCTGGGATATCGCCACTGCTTGTTTTGGTTGGGAAGAGAACCTTGGACTTGTTACTGGGCTGTTTTATAGTGGAAGGACTGGGCTGGGTTTTGTAATGGTGTGGCAGAAGGAGAAATTAAGTCTCAACCACTCTGCCCTCGCTGAGAGGCGAGGCTTCCCATGTTTTATCACCCTTTTACCAAAGCTCAATTAAATCAAAGTTCTTGGAAAGGAAGCCAGCACAGGTGAAAATATGCAGCATCCAAGGAGACTAAAATGCAAAAATATTTTGCACTTCACCAAGCCACACCCGTGGCGAGCTTGCTCAGGATCCCAGGCCTCCTAATCGGAGAGATCCTCGCTCTTAATTACCGCTGACTTTCCATAGTCATGCTGACTTTCCCTGTATACTCACCAAGGGTGTGAGGAGAACAGCTCATGGCAGAGAAATATTTCAGCGAAGTGTCCACAGAGAAGATATATCATTGGATGCTACAAACAATATTAATCTGCACTGACCGTATGGTTCTATCTACGCCTCACTTGAAATTCACATAAATGGCCCCTTATCCTACGAAGCACCTATAGTTGGCTCAACTTTTCACATGAACAAAGTGAAACTAAGCGAATACTGCACACAGTCCTGGTCAGCACATCCTGCCTTTCTTCTGGGCAGCAGATCGGCATCCTAAGGGAGAGGTGTTGCTCAGAGTGTTCTGTCTGTAGGAGCTGGCTGGGGCAGGGGGCTGTGGGAGACACCCAGGCTTCTCCTATGAGGCATGAGCTCCTGGCTCCTTCTTGCTCCAAGTCCTCCCTTGCACCCTCCGTGTCTGAATCCACTCCCCATCCCCTGGTCTCTACACCTGACCCGCCTCTCCTGTGTTTCTCCTCACAGAACCTCTCTTCTCGCCAAAGCCTTCTTTCCTTTCTTCTAGCCTCGAAGGCGCCCTGGTTTCTGCCTCTCTCACCACTCCTGGTCCCCAAGGTTCTCTGGACTCATTCGCTGGCATTTTCCTACCTGCCCTCTGCTCTTTGCATTCTGCGGTCAGCCGGCGCCTCTCAAGGGCGCCTCCCTCCTTCCCAGGCCCTTTCTCCTTCCTCTTTCCCTGACCTTTCTCCCCCTCTGCGAAGCTTGGGTTTCTTCCGCCAGCTTAGGCGACTTCCTTCCCCTTTCACACTAGGCTGATCTTTTCTGTTTTCTCTTTTTCCCTTTCTATCCTATCGCATGTCGCAGCATCTTTCTCTGAGCCCTTCTCCTTCAGTTCCTTGCACAGCGGCCAGAGTCCCGCCCCGACCCCACTGCAAGCCCAGACACTCCTGACTGGTCCTGCACCTGCCTCTCATCTTCCTCTTCCATCCCCAGGCCCATGTGCCCTGCACCCGCCGCGGCCTGCCTCCTGGCATCATTCTCTTACACCCCCTTTCCCACCTCTGCATGTTCCCAGGGTACCCCAATGCCTTGCTGAGTCCCCAGGACCTACATCACATTGCCTACTGAGAAGCAACACACTATCCCAGGAAGGTGGCTAAGAGACCTATATCTACAAATTAAGAGGGAAAAGAGGGTGCAAAATGGGGAGAAATGACAAGAAAACCAGTTTGTGGTTTAGGAGTCATAATAACAAATGCGTTTATCACTTACTGTAATCCAGACAGCCAACTTCTTTTCCCATGGTGTGTCAGCTCAAAACAGCACTTCTTTGATTAGGAAATACTATGCTTACTATGCTGATGAAAACTGCATAAGAAAATGTTGTGTCTGACACTGAGATGTGGATAGCAGGCTTTGCCTGGTTAGCACTTTCCTGGTGTGCTGTTCCTAGGATTCAAGAAACTTGGCATAGGAATAGGCCTTGTTATTATTGTTCCTGTAGGAAACACTGCTCTAATAAGTCTTCCTGACTTAATGAGAATGGAGATTATGTCAGCTCCCACAGGAAGGAACAACTGGAATGAGGGAAGGGAGAAAAGGGAACAGGAAGAAATAAATATGTGTGTGTGTGTGTGTGTGTGTGTGTGTGTGTGTGTGTGTGTGTGTGCTCGCGTATGTGTGTGTATATATATTTGAATAATTTTGAATAATTGTACTGCTGATTTCTCCTAGTCGAATGTAAGGAGCAGCTAATGCTTAATTTTTTTTGCTTTCTTCTTTTTAATTTTTGACAAATTTTGCACACTTGTATCTGGTAATCTGAACAACTAATTTGAAGACAATATCCAATATAACTATCATTGTTCAATGTCTATCATTTTGTTTAGTGAAATTGTGAATCATTTATATTTTCTTTTTACTATTTCATTCTCTTTTAAAAAGTTTTCAAAAAGTAGTCTGACATAATTGTGTATTCTGAATATTTTAAAAAGAAAAATATTCTCAGTAATCTGAATAAAGGTAGTAGCTTTAAAGACATGGGCTACAGCCAGGAGGGGTGTTGCATGCTGATAATTCCAGCACTGAGGCTGAGATAGGAGGGTTACGAGTTCAAGAAACATCCCAGCCAAGTTAAAAACTGAACAAGATTTTGTCTCAAAAAATTAAAGGATTAGTGATGTGGCTTGATGTAAAGGCCCTATTTGCAATCCCTAGACTTGAAGGGAAAAAACTGACTGACTGGCTGACTGACTGACATGACTGGTGGTCAATACTGAGTTAGTATGACTACGAGAAGAGGGTGAACCCAGGGGTACAGTAGTTGGCGAAAGCCAGGACCTCTTCAGACATGTGAGATTTAGAAAGCGACTGAATATCTCTTCTAATTGCCTGGAAATGTATAACGGATCACACACCAACAAGGAGATTGTGTACAGAAAACATGAGGGAAGGATACTACTGAATTATTCTAAATTTACTTAGAAAAGTTAGAGATAATTCCCTCTACACCAGGAGAAGTCATCAAGGCCATAAGAAGATGAGTTTGTGAAGCAGAATTTTAATAATCTGAGCATTCTTTTTTATTAATTTTTTGGAGAAATAAATAGCAATGAAACAGTTTCAACAAAAATAAGTAGGACAATTTCAATAATTAATACATTGCATATTGTTGTCTTTGAGTGGTTATTCATATTACAAGATGCAGACATGATATCCTGCCCAAACACTATTAGTACAAATCTTTCTTCTCATTGAGTTAAGAGAAAGTAGCTATATATCTATCCTATTTTGGATATACAGACACAAAATAGTCCTTCAATTGTATCCTCTTTTTTGTTCACTTTTGTCAGAGATAAGTATTCCATTGTAGTTGTGTGAATTCAGCAAAATAAGCCAATGTAGCCCACTAGTCCATAACAGTAGTGCGTTATCCATAGGACTGAAAATGTCAGAAGTTGTTCACTTGAGCCTTTTACAGCAGAATCTGAATGTTTTCATATTGAACTATATATTACTTTTGCATGAGAGAAGTTCACAGAAGTCCTGTATTCTATTAGCTGGTCAAAAGTAGGGCAAACATTTACAGGAATTTAATGTAGTTAAGAAAGCATAAGACAGAGTGAGAAAACGCACAGGAAAAGCAGGAGAAAGGCTTAGGCTGAGGGCAGGGGTTAGTGAGGGAGCACCAAATCCCCGCGGAGAGGACAGACTGGCTCAGGTAGGTGCCATCCTTGGCCAAGGGAGGGTGGCCCTAACTGGTCTGAGGTCTGAATGTATCACCCCTTCCACAGGGAGAACAGGTCCTCTGTGGATAAAGATGTCCATTCTAACAAGGTCCAACCAGAGCTACTCTATGTTCCTGCTGATGGGCTTCCCAGGCTTGGAGTGGGCTCACCACTGGATATCACTGCCTATTTTTGTAGGATACCTCGTGGCCCTCCTGGGCAATGCCACCATCCTGCATCTAGTTCGCACAGATCCCTCCCTCCACCAACCCATGTGCTACTTTCTGGCTATCCTGACGGTGACGGACCTGGGCCTGTGCATGTCCACACTGCCCTCGGTGCTGGGTGTGCTATGGTTTGACCCCCAGGCAGTTGGCCTACGGCCCTGCGTTCTGCAGCAGCACTTCCTCCACTCCTTGTCCTTCATGGAGTCAGCCGTGTTCTTCGCAATGGCTCTGGACCGCCGGGTGGCCATCCAATTCCCCCTGCGTTACGCATCTGTGCTCACTGGTCCTCGCGTGGTCCTGACTGGGCTGGCGCTGGCCATGCGGAGTGCGGTCATCACCACAGCACCTTCACTGCACCTGCGGAAATTTGAGTACTGCCGTCTGGGGGCACTTTCCCACGCCTACTGTCTCCACCAGGACATGATCCGCCTGGCCTGCTCGGACACTCACTTCAACAGGCTCTACGGGCTGTGCATCATCATGCTGGCCATGGGCTCCGACGTGCTCTTCATCCTACACCATCATCCTCCGCACCGTGCTGGCCATTGCCTCTGCCGGCGAGCGGCTCAAGGCCCTCAACACCTGTGTCTCCCACATCCTGGCTGTGCTCTGCTTCTCCGTGCCGATGCTAGGCCTGTCTGCAGTGCGCAAGTTTGGGCGTCACACGTCGCCCCTGGTGCACATTCTCGTGGGCACTGTGTCCGTGCTTTTCCCACCCCTGATGAACCCTGTCATCTACAGCATCAAGAGCCGTCAGAGCCGCAGGGCCATCGTCAAGGTGATCTCCCTGGGGAGGATAGGGTGAAATCACAGGGGCGGACTGCGGCAGCACAAAACGAGGAGCACAGGAGTCTAGGCTTTTTCATGGCAATTTCACCTACTTCCTTAAATGTGATAGTTGGATGGTGAATATAAAAATAAAGGCGACGTTCATTACGAATAGTATAGGTACTTAAAAGTATATGATCAGTTTTCTTACATCAAAATGATTTTCTATAAATATTTACAAGTTGAAAGTGATTATATACTTCTCCTTCACAGATTAACTGCAACTCTAACTCTACTTAATATAATGTTAATTGTAATGATACCGTGAACAATAAATTACTCTGATGATATAGAAGTTAAACCATGACTTTATATTCTTTAGATTAACTAATTGCTTTACTACCATTCTCTCCCATGATATATTTCCTTTTGAAAAATGCACTCATTTTTATTTTTAACTGACAAGATTGTGTGTATGGTTACATAGGACATAATACTTGAAGTACACATAGGCTTTAGAATGCCATAATCTAGCAAGCGAAGAGGTGCTTGTTGTGGTTTGTGTCTAGATGTCCCTGCAAAGCCTCACGAGGTCATAAGTGGAGCTTTATGGTGTTGGGGCTCAAATTGTGTTCATCTACACCATGTGATGCTGAGACTCAGGATGCGATGCCGGGGTTGATTCACTGTGTGATACCAGGACTAAGAGGGCCAGTCCTGGGAGTGAGTGCTACCCGCCTCAGGGAAGTGGCCTGGAAGTCTATAAGGGGCAGAAAGGGGGCTTCGGTGGCTGCTGCATGCAGCTTGCTACCTTCTGTCTGCCCTGCTTCTCCTCCGTGATGCTCCTGTGTTGTGCCACCTGCCTGACAAGTAGCTGGAGATGAACTGAACCTCTACAAACTGTGCACTACAATAGACCTCTCCTCCAGGGCTAGGCATACAGCTCAGTAGTGTAAGCTCCTGCCTGGCAAGTGCAAGGTCCTGAGTTCAATTCCCAGTACTACCAAAAGAAAAAAAAATATAGACCTCTCCTCCTTTAACTTTGAGATATTTGACATTTTGTCTCAGCAGTAGAAAACTAAGAAAGTGCCTTACTTCATATAGTTACTGTTTTATTAAACACACACTTGCTTAACATTTGTAAGTGTATTTATTGTAATCACCACTCTGTATCATAGGGCATGTGAACCTCTTTCTTCTACCTGAAATTTTGTAACCTTTGGCCAAGGTCTTCCCAACCCACGACTCCCTATGGCCTCACGATCTGACAGAACCATTCTGTTCTCTACCTGATAGTAGCTTTCATAAGTTTCATAAGAACAATTATGTGGAACTTCTCATTCTGGGCCAAGGTGACCTCCTTTAACATAATATTCTCCATGTTCATTGACAATGTTGCACATGACAAGATTTCTTCCTTTTTATTGCTGAATACTATTATATATTTTTTTCATTTTATTTGAAAACAAAACCAAAGCAAATAACAGAAACAGAAAAACAAACAACAATATATATGGTACTGAATTGCAAAGCAAGAATAAGAAGTGAACAATGGTTGTTGTGTTATATATTTTCATTGTCAAATCTGTTGCTCAGTTTAATGAACAATAGACATGCAAAATTGGTAAAACAATTGAGCATTAACACTTTTAATAAACCTTAAATTTTTTTGTCTTTTTAAAACTTACTTTTAAACTACTAATATATTTTGTATAAATACACTCTCCTTATTCAGGCAAGTGCTGACAGATGCTGCAGCAGGTTCCTTGAGTGGATCGTATCAATGCTGCTGCTGTAATCGTGACAGAACAAGTATCTTCCTGATAAACCAATTTCATTTCCTTTGGTTGTTTGCATAGTGGAGGGCTGCTGAATTATCCCACTATGATTATTATCCTACCACTGTTATTGGCAGTTAATGTTTTGTTTTTATATTAGGAACTCTCAGATTGTGCTCCCCTATACTTGCTCTAATTTACATTCTCACCAACAGTGCATATGAGTTTCCTTCTCCCCATATCCTTTTCTAAAGGTGATAGCTTTGGTTTGGGGACAACAGCCATCCTAGCCGGTTTGAAGGTGCCATCCATCACTACTGTTTTGATTTGGGTTTACCTGATTGTGGTGTTTAGCATGATTTCTAATATGTTTTGGGCTCGTTCATGTCTCCTTTTGATGTATAGGTATTTGGATCTTGTACTCATATTTAATCAGGTTTTTATCTTTGTGTTCCTATAGAATTGTCTGGGCTTTTTATGTAGTATATTTTCATCCCTCATTATACACATACGGGTTTTCTCCCATTCTGTAGTTTGCCCACACTTGATTATTTCCAGGGTTGTATGAGGCTTTTTGAGCCTGACTTAATCCAATTTGTCTACTTTATGCTTGTCACCTGTGCTTTCTGGGTTATATCCAAAAAGCCATTGCTCAGATCAATGTCATGGAGCATTTTCCCCATGTTTCCTTCTACTATCTTCACATTACTAAATCTTTAAATGTTTAAATAAAAGTTGGGTTCATTTTTTAAAATATGACTTGAGAGGCTAAGTTTATTCTCTTTCATGTATGTAGCATGTATGCTTTTTCCCCCCATTTTTTTTTCTTTCTGAAATGAGTTATTGAAGCACTAGTTCTTCTGAATTCTGGAGTATGAGTTAAAGAAGTCTACACTAATGAAGGCAAGCTATTCAGAGGAAAGTAAACAGTAAGAAAGTTTCTACTGGAAAATAGCACCGCCACTTCTCCTCGCCAATGATTGGTCTCAACCAGTCAATGGTGAGGCCTGATATTGCAAAGACGGGTGAGTACAATCACCCTCTACTATCTGTGAAAGGTCAGACAGCCTACCACACACAGCAGATACCAGGATGCAGCGTACCAGGAAGGAGACTCTCTTCCTGTCTACAAAATTACTGTTTGTCTTCTACTTTTAAAAAATAAAATTAAGATACTTCAAGTGTTTCTTTAAATTACAGTATCAGACCAAAAGCATAAAACTTTCCAACAGTTGCTTCAATGTTACTCCTTGTGACAAGGGAAACTTTTGCTCAAATGAATTGTCTGTGACACTTCCAACACAAAATAGTGGAACAAGATGAATACACATTTCTCTTTTGAGAGGTGAATAAAGGAAGCAGCTAAAAATTAATATTTGATGGCAGTTCTGAGTTTTAGATAAGAAACTTGAAAAGAATCTGACCTCGAAAGTAAAGAATCTTCGTTGCATATTTCTTACTCAGCCTTCCTGAGTGGCTATAATGTTTTCCTATACAGATGTTTAACACAGATGTGTGAGACTAATGAAGGAATACATAGCAAGCACACTCATGCATTATACATTGATCAAGGGCTGGCCAAAGAGCTAAGTGGTTTAAAGCACTTTTAAGCAGCTACAGGGGCCAAGGATTCAATCCCTGGGTCTGTCATGCCAGCCCTACCCCCAGGGCACACTGAGATGGTGATTGAGACTGGGCATGGTGGCACGCACTGTAATCTCAGCTCTTGGGAGGCTGTAAACAGGTGGATCATTACGAGTCCAAGTACAAGTCTGATAGTAGTGATCCATCTATTCACACCCTCCTGAGAGCTGGGATTATAGATAGTGAGACCCAGAACACCCTTACAGACCCTTACTTAAAATACGAAAAAAAAAAAAAAACAATGAGG
>PVKA01040826.1:0-18483 GCA_004027165.1 Ctenomys sociabilis | reverse complement strand
TAAATAATTATTGAATCTTTGATATAATTCAGCTATAAAAAAAGCTGTAAATATAATTTCATGTATGCACCTTGTACAGTACCAAAACGTTATGAAAACAGTTTGCAATGTATTAATTCATCGACTCTGTATGGTTAAGGTGTCTTGAAACTGTCTGATTGACATTTGTATTTTAATAAAATAAAAATAAATGGAAAAAAAAAAGGAATTTGAGCTTCCAGTAACTCCTCTTCTTTATTGGATTAAAATAATAAAGGATTTCTCAAACTCTTAGCTGCTCACCAGCAACAAAAACAATAACCTCAAAGAAAAAAACGGGGACTGGGGATATAGCTCAGTGGCATGAGCATCTGCCTGGCAAGCACAAGGTCCTAAGTTTGATCCCTGGAACTACAAAAAAAAAAAAAAAAAAAGAAAAGAAAAGAAAGAGAGAAAGAGAGAGAGAGAGAGAGAGAGAGAGAGAGAGAGAGAGAGAAGCAGTATGCTAATGAGGCAGGGAGGCAGGGCAAGGCTAAAACTCCCTGCGAAAGCGGCAGCGGGTTACACAACCCTGCCCCCCAAGCATGTGGCTATTCCCGAAGCACTGCAGGGGACAGCTGATGCCATGGCAGGATAGGACCACCTTTACTCATACCACACTGACTGTGCAGAGCTTGTTCTTTTTCTTATGTTAAGTAAATGTGAAAATTCACTGCTGCTTATACTTGTTTTGATCAATTCTGTGTTCAAGACAGAAAGACCCTAGAAATCACTTCTAAGAGGAGACCCCAGCACCTCAAAACCTGGTTATGTTAATCTACACATTATACTCATAATTTAGATACTGTTCCCTAAAAGGTTCAGCCAACTGTCCTGAAGCACTAATGATGATAACTCGTTGGTTACAGACAGCAATTAGTTTGTATTTTGTTATTTATGATTTTTTTTTCCTCTCTCTTTTTTTCTAATGCAACTGTTTTACTTTCAAAGTCCGGAGACTATGTCATTACACAATACTATGAGAAAGTCATGAAGAGAGGCCTCAGCGCTAGCACTACTGCTCTGCACTCCTTGACAAATAAGACAGAAGGCTAAAATCCTGCTCTGCACATCCGCTTGTGCTACTTTGTGTAATAATTACAAAATGCCATGGGAAAAACATTTAAATATCTCAAAACAAAAGCAATCAGAATCTTAAACATCAGGACACAAATGTTCAATTAACTTTTTAAAAAAGTTCCCTGTTGTATTTCATGATTAGAACAAATGTGACTCTTATTCCGTGCCTGGATTATAAAAGACATAATGCAATGTCTCAAAGTACAAAAACAAGGTTAACTCAAATGAATTTGCATAAGTACATATGCCAAACATCAGCTGAAAGACATTAAGAGGAAAAACAAACTATGCTGGGTGGAATGGCAGTATTTCTAGATCTAAGGACGCATCTGTCGTCAACTACAAATATTCGTAGTAACGCACTTCCCGGCACAGCCGCTAAGCTTGCTTTGTGCCAGCCATTATGCCAGTCCCTGAGGGGAGAGCCAGGCTCCTCATTCTTTGCCCCACAGACACTTATCATCACATGGGAAATAAGCATCACTAATCATTCGTAAGGTTGTCTGGGACCTGATAAGCAAAAAACATAAGCAGCGCTGCACAGGTGCTAAGAGATGTGAAGAACAGACCTAAGGCTATTAGTACACTGAAATAGAAGCGAGGCTTTACAAAAGCCACATTAGCTGATGGTGGCTTATCGGAAGTTGTTAACTCGGTGTGGAAACATGATGTTCATCTCAGACCATTTGGAAGCAGCAACTACTGAAATGAATTCAGTTCGTGAAAATGAAGACAGGTAATCATCTGAAAAGGAATCCCTCGCAAGTCGGTAGTGGGCGGGACTAGAAGGCAGCGCATCCGAAGTGTGCTGGCCAAGGGCTCACAAGCGGTGACAGCCCGAAGGCCTGCTGTCCATAAAGCAAGGCCAGAGTACAAAAGGGATATTTATTGTGATGAAGGGAAACCAGGAAAAAAGATAAGGGAGGCAAAAGAAAGCACTAAATGCGGGGAAGTACCTTGTTTAGGTAAAGTATCAAATAAGAGCAAAGCTCAATATAGTGGAAAGAAAAGTTGCAATACCCAGAATCATGTAGAGAAGGGGAAACAAAATTCTTAAGGGTATGATGCCTCCTAGGCAAGAAGTTGCAAAGTATCCACTGAAAGGTGGTTAACTCAGAAGTGATAATTGAATAATTATTGGCTAAATTGGATTGTTATTGAGCCAATCAAATTAAAGACAGAACAAACTCACTGTACTATATACCCTACTTGATTGAGTTATTTTAAACCATTTTAATGTGCAAAATTTAGAAAAGTTTTGGTTCAAAGTCATCAAATTATTTAAACTAAAACATAGAAGAATCTTGCTAAACCATACTGCCTTAAATTACAGAGATTAATTTGAACCAATAAATACTACAGATTTATTTATTTATTTATGTATATTTGGTATCAGGACTCACTAAACAGCTTGGACTCATAGTGATCCTCCTGTTTTCAGCCTCCCAGTGCTGGGATTACAGGTGTACACCACCACACCCTGTCTCAGTGGCTGGCTCAGTGCACCCAGGGGCAGGGTAAGTGCTGCATGTGGTACTGGGGATCAAACCCTGGTCTCTGCGACGTTTGCCTAAGCAGCTGCTTAGTCCACTGAGCTATCTGACCAGCCCCAGATAATTTTAGACATCTCAATATGAATGGGTATGGGAGCAAAGCAAATTTACCATTGTGTGGCCACTGGATTCCAGTTCTAGTGATCGTCTTATGAGAGGGTTGGCTAGGAGTAAATCGGCTCCACTGGCCTACAGTTCATCTCTGGGAGTGGGGGGTGTAAGAGGAGTATTCCATAACCATTCTAATAATTACAGTGGAGGACTCAATGTCAAGCAAGCATTTTTCTTCTTCCTTTGCCCTGCCACCTACTCACCTTTTCTGTACTATACTTCTTTGTTGCAAATTAATATTAGTTTAACTACTATCTGTCACTTATGTTAGTTTACGAGAAAAGATAAACTGATGCTTGAGTCCTAAACAGCTTTATAGTCATGCCACAATTTCCATTTCAAAATCATCTGTTTTTAACTCACAGAAGATAACACACTGAAGCCTGAAACTAGCAAATTTTGTGTTTCCTAAAGATGAGTTAATCATTAAAATGTTCAATAAAATGTTCTTCATAATTATGTTGATTACTCAGCCCACTGGCTCAGCAGCATAGCAGAGAGATTCGCTAATCCAGCTGTGAAACTGCCCCAATCTGAAGATGCTAAATGCACCCCAGGTGCTTCCACCTGTCGGTATTGCTGCCCAGCATGGAGACTGGACCACCAGACTCCACAGCATGAGCTCAGTTCTACCTAAGGTGGATATTTGAAACCTTTTCAGGTCTGATAGTCCATAAACCACTGAGAGTTGACTGTAGCTGGTAGGGTAAGGCTTGTTTTGTGTTAGAAGAGTCCTGAAGAAGGAATTTTCTTATTCTTTGGTTCCTACTGTTTCCCTGCTCTAGTGGTCTAGCTCTGTCCCTGAGAATTCTCTTCCTCTTCTGGAATATGTGAATATTAAACCCTTGGGCCAGTTTCCACAGAGACTTTTTGAGACACCAGATGCGTCACTGGGACTTCAGCACAGACAGTTTACACCCAACACCTTAATACAGTTATTGTAACATAGTATAATGTCACTGCCAACATTTTAGCAATTCTATAATAGGTAAAAACTCACTAAAATCTTAATTTCTATTAAAAGGCAGAAATCATGGTTAAGTTTTTGAAATAAATGATGAAATAATGAAAAGTTCTGGCACAAGTTTATTCAATAGACATACAACTTGAATTCAAATGTGTCTTTTCTAAATTTCAAATTATATGTGGTTATAAGAGTTGCTAATACACTTGAACATGTCAGAGCCTGGGGCCACAACTTTGTTGAAAAAATAATTTTACTTGTGGGTATCAAGTTTCCAAATACTGTATAATCAGATGGATGGACTTACAGAATAAAAATGATAGAAAAACAAAAAGAATTTTAGAAATAAACTCAGTGATATCCTAACAGCCTCTGGAAAACAGTGCCTTGTTACCTGGACCTTGCAGATTCTTTATTGTCAAAGTTCAGCTGCTCCTCTGATGTCTTGTTTGTTCCCTTGTCTGTACCTCAAACATCAGTATTTCCTCTTCCTCACTTTCTAGACTATATTTGCTGTTATCTGATCCTCCTAGCTTTTAATATCACAAATCTTTATAAATGTCCATCTCAGGTGAGTGTTTCCCTTAAAATTGCCATGTTTTAAAAACGTGTTCAGCCTATCATTGGTTAGTGCAAGCTGTATTTGTTATGAATTGGCTCTAGTACTCAAGGCCTCAAGGCTCTAGTACTTTGGTTAGTAGAAATAACCCTGTGGGCAGTTGCATTTTAATAAGTCACTTTAATCAGTGACTAGATTAAGGAAAGTCCTTGTTCTCAGTGCCTGATTTTATCTCAGACTGTGTCAGTGACAACTGTGCAGATTATCATGTGTGATCATGTGGTTTTTGGTGTGGACCTTTTGTTTTGTTTGTTTTTTGCTTTATTTTAGGGAAGGGTTATAGGGTGTTCAGGGTCTTACTACTAGATAGGACTTGTAGTAATCCTCCTGTTTCCAGCCTCCCAAGAGCTGGGATTTCAGGCTCACGCCACCATGCCCAGTCTCAGTTGCTGTCTCAGAGTGCCCCAAGGGCCCAGGCCCATAAGGCAGGCCAGGAGATCAAACCCCCAGCTCCTGTGCCTGCTTGCAGGCACTTTAATCCACTGAGCTATTTGACCCTCCCTTTTTTGTTTTGTTTTGTCTTTTCCCCCTGTATGGAATTGTTATTATGGCCAGGACTTTCCTGTTTCTACATCTGATTTCTGAGATTTTTGGCTCACAGGCAATTAGAAAATGTTTTACTCTTGAATAGAACTACAGAAGTATGTATTCTCTCAAAGCAAAATTCTAAGAAGCTGCACAAGGATATGTTGAGCCACTGTTTTCTGAAGAACTTACCCTAGTGGGGTTCCTGGGTCACACACACTCTACTGTCCAGAGTGGGTAAGATGTAGATTATAGACTTTATGCATCAGTGTTCTGAGGAGATATAATAACGTGCTCCTGCTATTCTAATGTCAGAAGAAAGGAGCAGGCCTCACTTCACAGGAATGCAAGGGTTTTTCTTTCTTTCTTTTTTTTTGACACCAAGAGCTAAAATCTACAACCAAAAGACCTTGTAGAGGGAGGGAAAATTTCCTAGATTTGTTCTATTAATATTAATTTTAAGGTAAACGCTGCAGAATTTTTTTTTACTTCAATCAATTCCCTTTCTCTGAGGAGGCCTAGATCTTTACTAATATAATCTTTATTTGCCAGCTGCTCTATCCATTTTGCAAATGCTGCTATGTTAAAATATAATAGCATGGAAAAAAATTGAGGAAATGTATGTAATCCCTTAAAAGTCAATATTTTCTTATCGCCTCTACAGAATTCACCACATGCAATTGTAAGAGGAAGATGTAGCTGTAACGCTATCAGGCCATCAGCAGAAGTGACTGGCATGCTTGGTAACTGTGAGATTAGAGATGAAATGACTTAGTAATAACACTAAAGCAGGAAGCTGGCCCTGCTCTGAAGAGTCTAAGCTGCTGTTTTCTTACAGCTAAGCTTTTGAGCACAATGTGTCTAGTTGCCTGTTTTGTTTTTGTTTTTGTTTTTGTTTCTTTTTCCTATCTATCGATGGCAGAGGAAATGCACCTTTAAAAATTCGCCAGGGAGAATGACCCTGTGTATAGATTTAGGGGAAATTCAAAATATGAGTAAGCAAGAATTTACATTTGATTACTAGGCCCTCCTCTTAGAATTCCCCACTGATAGAAAGGTGTACATGCCAGAAGAAAAATCCTATCTATTCCACTATTAGATTCAATAAGGAAATTCTTAATTAATCATCTTTCAACTATAAAAATGAAAACTTCCTCTAGTTCTACACAAGAGCTAAGGAAAAAACTTCACAAAAAAAACAGTTTATAAGGACAAACTTCTCTAAATTTAGATACTAAATTTTGTCGATCTGAAAACTTCCAAATGCTTTATTTCTCAACATCGTCTTCCTAGTTTCCTGTATGAAGTGGGATTATCCAGGTGGTCATGGGAAGGTAATTTATGAATGACTTGGATTTGGCCCATTGGTCTTTCCTGGGATGTTAGGAGATCCTTGTCATCCATATCCATACCCAGGCCCTCCAGAACAGAGTTGAAGGATTTAGCGCTAAGGTTCAGTCCAACTGTTAAGCAGATTCTTGGGTTAAACAGATTTGCCAATTCTGTGTGACAGTGGAAGACTGGGAGGTTGCATAAAGGAAAGGGGATCTTGAATCATGCACATAAATGGCATATATTTCACACTGAAATATTATATATTGAATATGCTCATAATATTATAATGCATTTATGATGCAGTAGTAATCTTGAAATATGTATATATACATATATGTTTATGTATGTGTGTATATATATATGTGTGTGTGTGTGTGTGTGTGTATCATTACTACTGATTTATTTTTTATTTTAAGAAAGAGTTCTAAAAGTAGCTAAGTTTCCCAAGTGGGACTTAAATTGTGATCCTGATGCCTCCTAGAGTGCTTGCATTAAACAACTGAGCTGACCAGGATGCCCCATCATTTTTTTTTTAATTTTGATTTTGTTTAGCTTCTTTAATAAATGATGCTGAGAAATTTGGTTATCAATTTACTCAAGAATGAAGCTACAGCAATATCTCTTCCAAGTGAAGCAAAGATGTAGATAGAAAAACAGAAACATTGAACCTGCTAGAAAATAAAATACAGAAAACACTTAAGACACAGGCATAAGCCAGGACTTCCTGGACAGAACTCCACTTGGACAAGAAATAATACCAACAATCATCAAATTGTGATGGGGAAGATAACTCCCGACCTGATAGATGTCAGATGTGTGTGATTTTGTGTTCTCACTTTGAGGAATGGCAAAGTAAAGGAAGTCAGGCTAGTTTTATTGGTAGTAGTAGTAAGAGGACTAGCTCCTGAATTCTCCTCAGGAGGGGTCCCAGGTGGGTGGTTACTGAGGCTCTTCAGCATTCACGTGGTTAACGTTGATCCAATGGTAAAGCTAAGCTATCGGCCGCAATGGTCTGTGGTTATCATCATTACCTTCAGCTTATCTGTAACTTCTAATCACAAGATGAGCAAAGGCATTTCTGGAAAGGGGATGGGAACACTGACCCAGATGTTCTGGTCCCTCACCTGTTGGTCTGGTGCCAGGGGTACTCACTGGACCAGGCAGTGCTAATTACCATTTGCAATCAAGCTCCACTTACCTCTAGGGAGGCCTGAAGGCCACCTTGAGGACTGGTGCTCTTTTTTTTTTTTTTTTTTTAATTGAGAAAGAAATATCAGTGAGATAGTTTGAAAGCTGATTAATAGGACAGTTTCAATAATTAACACATTGTACATTGTTATCTTCCTAGTGGTTACTCGTAGTACAAGAAGCAGGCAGGATATCCTGTCCAAACACTGTTAGTGCAAATCTTCTCATGGAATTATGCAAAAGTACCTGCATATCTATCCTGACTATTCTGTATATACTAATACAAAATGGTCCTTCCTTTCTAGCCCCTTCTTTTGTTTAGTCCTGTCAGGGATGGGTATTCCATTGGCATTTAAATACTATAGGTGTGTGAATTCAGCAAAGCAAAGGACTGGCGCTCTTCAGCTTTGCCTGGCAGTCTTTGTGCCTCATCTTCTATGTCGACTCCTCTGGCGCCTGATCACCCCTACCTATTACTTTCTACCTAACTTAGCTACATCCATTGCAATGACCTTATATCCAACTAGAAAGCTTCTACACAGCAAAAGAAATGACCAACGAGCGAAAAGATCATTCTAAGATGAGGAAGAAATGTGTCAGCCATTCTTTTAATGTTGAGAAAATATAAAGAAACAAGTAAATAAAAATGGACCCCTAAATACAGATGACTATTAGGCTTTTATCGGCAGCACACATCAGAGAAGCAGAAATAAAAGGGGAGGAGGCTTTACTAACTCTGAAGACCCAGAGAAGATCCGTGGGCAGGGAGATGCAGATCCTCTGACCTGCGACAGAGAGGATGAGACTCTATGGGCTTTGGCTGCAGGCGGAGTTTGAGGGGCGGGTTCAGTGACACGCAAGAAGCTGATTGGAGGCTCCCTCCAGTGCATGGACAGGCAAAAGGAAGTTGCATCCAGGGCTGGGGTTGGGAAGAAGAAGGAAGGGGTCATTGCGAAGATAAGCTGTTGTTTTGGGGAGCTAAATCAAGTCTGTACTTGGGCCATAAGCTATCTATAATCTCATAAAAAATGGACAAGTGATGTCAATAGACACTTCTCAAAATCAGTACGAATGGATGATAAATATATGGAAAAAAATGTTTAGCATCTTTCAGTGTTTGGAAAATGCAAATCAAAACTGAAATTTGATCTTATTACCATATGAGTGGATATTATTAAAAAAAAAAAAAAAAAAAAAAAACAAGTGCTGGTGAGGCTGGGAGGATGATCCAGCCGTTCCACGCTGCTGGGGGAAAGCAAGTGAAGATAATCACTTAGAAATCAATGTGAAGAGTCTCAAAAAACACTTAATATTCTTAAAAATCAATTAAAATAATGAAAACCTCTGGACCTATGTAGCAGCAAGATCCATCATAGTTAAGGCAGACCTATGTTTCAATATGTTAAACCTTTTGTTATTATTTTAATATAGCAAGACCAAAAGATTAGGAGAAGGCTGTTTAAAATGTAGTTTGTTATATACTCCAGCTCACACGGATCCCAAGGTAAAGGAATGTTCTACATGGGTGTTATAGGCAGCTGAATTAGATAGAAATATTATAGGCAGTCAGACAGGGCCAGGCCCTCAAGGAGACAAGGTGCCTTTGCAACTTTGGAAGAGAGGGGCACTCCCACATGGGCCAGACCTTAAGACCAAGACAAAAGAGGAAATACAGCTGCATACTTCTCTAGGTGTCAATTGCCTTGAAAGAGCCCAAATGAGTCACTAACCCAACCCCCAACAGAAAGAGACCCAATCTTATATTCATGCCCGCTTCTTACATAACTTGCTTTCCCCCAGCAGCGTGGAAAAGTAATGGATTTGGTACTGGATTAAATCAATTATTACTTCATCAATGGTGCTTGTAATCTCATTGGTTGACCATAGTTTTGTCCCACTTCATTCTCACCTACGCTATTCCCATGTTCTCCACCACCTTGGATCTGCATGGTTTTCCTCTATAAAAGTCCCTGGAAGAGACAGCTTCCTGGGGGATGACTCGCTCAGGCCCCCCTTCTGTCCTTCTCTTGGACAGGAGCTTTCTTTCTCCCAATAAATATATTCTGCTCATAACCTCCATTTGTTCCTAAAATTCATTCTTTAGTTTTAGAGAACACGAACTTTTCCCAGGTACCTTTTAGGTTGGGAAATCATTTCCCCCTATATCATTTGGAGGTTGTGCACTCAAGATAATTTTTTGCTTCCTGTGTCAAGGGGACCAAGGAGGCAGCACACAAGAAGTGCCTGAATCTGTCAGGAGGCAAAAAGAGAAGTGGAAATGTCGGGGAGAGTCCACACTGTGGTCTTCACAGGAAGGACTGGTGACCAGGGCCAGCAGGGTTAATATTAAGAAGTTTGCATAATTTCTGTGGATGTGGGAGCAGCCCCTGATGGGGTGATAAGTAGCCCAGAGGCAATTAGACATTGGCCCAGTGATATGATAGCCTAATAAGGAAAGTTGCAAGGAAAGTGGCTCTGCATTGCTGTGTTTGTATTTGAAAAGCATGCTGCTGGATGTGTCCCACACTGTCTCAGGGAATGCTCTTTCTAGAAAGGAAAGTGCTGTATAGCCAGCAAAGACCCTAATGCCAAAGCATCAGAAAGCAGAAAATGGAAGACACTAGTTTTCTGACAGACTTTGTAGGTGTCAAGAGAGATGTATTCCCATCACATCTGTTGGTAATTACAGAAGTGTATGAGCTCATCACTCTACCTTTAATTCTTCCACAGGTGAAATAAATGTTATTTGATTAGATAAATCTTTACTGTTTTTTATGTATACAACTAGAATTCTTTGAGATAAGATCACTTGACAAGAGAAGACATTTTATTATATTTGACAAGATAATAAAAAAAATTAGGGCTATAAATCCCTAGATGCTTAGGTCTATTGGCTTCCTGTCAATCAAAAGTGGCCATATGTTTTGGTTAAAAAGGAAAAGGACTTTTTTCAGTGCTAGCTCTGAGGGGATGGAAGGACCTACCTCCTTCAAATTGTAGGCAGCTAAATTAGATGGAACTATTATAGGTAGACAGGGCCAGGCACTCAAGGAGACAATATGGAAGGCAAGGGGACTTTGCAACTTAGAAGAGACAGATACTTTGCTTTGGGCCAGACCTCAAGACAAAAAGAAACAAATGCAGTCACATACTCTCTGGGGGCGGGCATCAGGGACTGATATTCTATTTTATTTTATATTTTCATACCAGGGATTGAACTCAGGCCCTTGCGCTTGCCAGGGAAGTGCTTATTCTGCTGAGCCATCTCCCCGACCCCTAATATTTTAAATAGGTATCAATCACCTTGAAAGAGCCCCAAAGAATCACTAACTCAACCCCCAACAGGATGAGACCCTGCCCCGTATTTGTGCTCGCTTACTATGAGACTCACTACCCCATTTCATCCTGGATTTAATCGATTTTACCTGAGCAATTGTGCCTATAATCTCATTTGTTGACCACAGTTTTGTCCCTAGAAGAGACAGCTTCCCAGGGCAACCCACTTGGGTCCTCCTTCTGTCCCTCTCTTGGGCCAAAGCTTTCTTTTTCCCAATAAATATTCTGATCTTAACCTCTGTTTATTCCTAAAGTTCATTCTTCAGTTCTAGAGAACACAAATTTGTCCAAGGTACATTTCAGGTTGGGCGTTTCATTCCCCTCTGTCACAATCACCATCTCTCCTATAGATGGTCAAGTGTTCTTTACAGTAAGGGTTAGAGAGGAGGGGACAGTGAGGCACAGTGCCGATCTCCACCCCTGGGCCGTCACTTCAGCCTTCTTCAGCTGGCTGACCCTCTCCTATGGAAAGGAAACTGGGCTGTAGGCCTGGGGTGTGACATCTACATATTTTGTTACTACTTTGGGGCTAGAAGGGGACAGAGTATTTGGCTTTGTGCTCAGTAGGGGGAAGTTTGAAGAAGTTGTTCATCTCCAAAGGAAAACAATCTAACTTTAAAGTTCTATTTTACAGTGCAGGTGCTCACCTCACCCCCCACCCCATCCCCACTTATTTTAGCCCTCAGTCCTGAAGGCCTTGAGATGCCACATCATCTGCTTGGTTGTCTCACATTGGATTGTTGTACAGATTGCATAGAGGTAGCTCCAGTAAAGCATAGGGAAGACAGATTCTTGAGCCTAAAAATGTATTACTAAAAACTGTGAAGTCAACTCAAAAGAAAACCAGAGTCAGGAAATATCTAATCATTGTAGCTGATAAAAGGGCTTGCTCATAGGCAACTGTGCATTAGAAGCCTCTTTACAAACTCTGAAATTCTACTTATTGGGTAAGACTGACACCCAGGTGGCTCTGGTGCTCATAGCTTCCCTCCCTTTTGTCTCTGAATGAATTGTTTTTCTTTTCTGAAGCCTTGTCCCTCAGTGCAAAGCTAGCTTTCCCTGGTGATGGTTAGCCCGGCCAGGTCCCCTGCTGGAGGAGGCATGACAGACAGAGTCAATGTCATAATTCCTTCCCACCAAGTTTGAACAATAGCAGAGATTTCGAGAATGTGACTCTTGGGCTAAGTCTATCTATAGGTTATTGTCACACCTAGACTTTGACAAACAGCTACAAACTTACAGCAAACATAACACAAGACAATAAAAGCAAAACAAATATAGTCTGTACAATAGACAAACTAAGAAACAGCAATGAAATCAACCAAAGAAATCCAATACTTTTGTGAAGCAATTCTTTTTTTTTTTTTTGCTAGAAATATCTACATGAAATAGATATTTAAAAGTCCCCTCTTCATGAAAACTAAAGTGAATTATCGTTTGGGAGAAAGTGCAAGATTTATTAATGCCAAAACCAATATTACAATAATACAGATATGTAACATATAGATATTATACAAAAGTTCATGTTTATTTACCAACTAAGAACACATATATATTGGTGTCAGGAATCGAACTCATGACCTCACATTTCTACAAGGTGCTGTGCTGCTCAGCTATATCTCTAGCCCCTAAGAATATACTTTACTTTCTTTCTTTCTTTCTTTCTTTTGCGGAACTGGGGATTGAACTCATACAATTTTTGAGAAAGACTACTTCTTAAGTCTGTCAGTCATGGAGGCTCAAGGCACACGGGCGGGCAGAATCCACAATCCAGAATGACTACAGTTCTTGAACACTTTATGTGGGGCCAATCAGAAAACAAAGGGAGTCTTTGATAGGTCAGCCTAAATTTGGTGCCAGGCTGAGTTTTGCTAGGTCAACCATCCCAAATGCCTTATTTGCACGAAGGAGAAGCAGTCTAGGAAGTTCAGATAAGAAAGCCCCCCTTCCACATCCTCATGGCTGCTGTGACTCTTCTCCCTAGCCTGTTCTCTCAGAGCACAGCATCCTTCTTCCCCTTCAGTAAATGCACATTCTCACTGCCTTTTCTGTGTATCTCGTACTGTTCTTGGCTCTGGGTATCCAAAACATGGAAAGAATTTCTTTGGGACCTGAAAGCCAGGAACATTAGGACAATTATTGTTTTAAAATAAGGAAAATCACATAATAGTAGTTTATGTAATCAGAGTTGTAAAACAAAACTTTAAGTACATATCTAAACATATAACTTTTAAGGCTTAACTTTTCTAAACATTTCATTTTAATAAAATAGTAGAGAAGACAAGGAGGTATTTTGGTAAATGTAATCCCTCCTTTTTTTTTTTTCCAGGGATCAAACTCAGGATTGCACTTTCCAGTCAGGGGTTCATGCTGCTAGGCCACCCCTGGCCTGTAAGGTCTCTTTTCTAATGTTTCCTGTAACTTTTTTATTTTTATGTATTTGGTACAGGGCCCACAGCATCTCACTACACAGATCTGACTCCTAGTGATCCCCCTCTTTCCAGCCTCCCAAGTGCTGGGATTACAGGCATAGCCCACAACATCCAGTCTTAAAATTTTTTTTTTTTTTTGTCTTTTTGAGACAGGGTCTCACTATGCAGTTCAGGCTGGCCTTAAGCTCACTTTGTAGCTCAGGCTGGTCTCGAACTCATAACAATCCTCCTGCCTCAGCCTCCCGAGTGCTGGGATTACAGGCGTGCGCCACCACGCCCGGCTCTAGTCTTAAAATTTTCTGTAAATTTTATTAAGAACAGATTCATTTTCTAATTTTTATTGTTTTAAGTAAAGATATTAGTATTATCCACAAGTATTAGATTTTATAACTTTAAGACATTTTAAGGATACTTTCTTTTTTGGGGTGGGGGAGATGGCTCAGTGGAATAAGCGCTTGCCTGGCAAGTACAAGGGCCTGAGTTCAATCCCCAGTTCTCCCCCCCCCCAAAAAAAGGATACTTTCTTTCTAATTAGAAATGTTTTATTTAAAATATTAGCATATATGTTAGCATATAAGATAAACTTATAACATAAGCATAATTATTGCATTACTATAAAATTATCCTACATATAATTTATCAGTAATTTAAAAACATTTGTTATACCTAATATTTGTCTGAAATTGTATCACATATAGATGTATGTACTGTACATTCAGGAAGAAAAATCACATAACATTCTCAAGATGGGAAAAGCTCAAAATCTTTGTTTCTGAAGTTTATAAGACTTTTTCTAAAAATAAAGTGGAAAAAAAGAAACTTGCTGTGAGTTCTCAATTTAAACAAAGACTAAACAGCAAGAAAAGAGCAGGGTATTGATTGAGAGAAGCAAATCAGGTAACTCGTGGCTGTACAGGAAAGGCAACTTTTCTTATCACCAACTGCTATTGTAATATTAAAGCATTGGCAATTATATAAATTGCAAAAATTTACCAAGGCCAGGTAGATGGCTCAGTAGAATAAGCACTTCCCTGGCAAGAGCAACGGTCTGAGTTCAATCCCTGGTTCTGCAAAAAACAAAAAGAAATTATATAAATTGCACTATTAGCTTCAGAGTATCTTAAAATTATGTGCACATACAACTCTCACTTTGCCACTTATTTAAAGCTTATCTTAAGCTTGATCTATAGTTTGACAAAACTCCATTTTTCAGATATGTTTCATACTAATGTTATACATAGATACGTATGTCAACAACCTATAAAATACAAATAATAGACTTAAATACATTATCATTTATAAATCTTAAGAAGCAAAGAATACATGAATTTATACATAGCAAATATCTATGCTATATATAAATTAGTAATGTATACTAATGTTTACTACCAAGATACTGTCTTAACTTAATAATTAAATCCTGATTTTTATTTATATATTTATCTAATTTCATTGTTAACAATTACTTTCACATTGTTTACAAGAAGAGAACAATTTTTCTGTAGAAAATAAAACTTTCAAAAGATGCAATCAATCTCTGAAAATTGCATCTGCAATTGCTAAAAGAGAATTCTATTTAAAAATAGTTGAAAAGTTTTCGGAAGCTCTTGAACATGAATATTTAAATTGAATCCATGCTAACCAAGTTACCATGTCACCAAAAACTATCTTGGGTAATAAGGGTCCCCATAAGTGAATCTGTTTGGAACACCATAAAAGGACCTTTATTAGTAGAACATTTTAATTGTATTTTCTTTATGTACTGTTGGAAGCTGCTAAAGCTGGAAATTGATCCTACGTGGGAGGTCAGGATGAGGCCCTCATTGCCTAAAGCAGTCAAGCTTTAAGCAAAAAGACCTCCTGTCTCCGTGTTGTGAAAGTCAGTTTTGAGAAAGACCTCCTGTCTCGGTATTGTGGGCTACTAGTCACTAGGCAACCTTAGGTCTTGCAACTTCATAAAGGTATAAATAAAATCCCTTCCTATTGTGTGGGTGGCCTTTGCCTATCAGGCTTGGTCTACAATCTCAGCTACAGAGTCCAACAGAGCCCTACATTTGGTGCCCAGATAGGGACCCCAAGAATGAGATATTGATAGGTGGGAAGATGTCCCCCAGAGTTTTGCCTGCAACAGGGTGCAGGAATGGACTGGTCGGTCAATAGACCAACAGGTCTCCACAATGTATTGTCTGTCTTTTGGAATGGATGATTCATTATGTCTACTGAGATGTCTAGAAGCTTAACTAAGTAACTCAGTGGTCTGCATCCTGGGGTGTGCTGGCCATGCCCTTTCCACTCTAGAAGCTTTTCATTGTGTCAACTTGAGAAGTTTAGAAGTTTAAGTGGCTCAGCGGGGGGCCAGGGTCCCCCTTTATAAACCTTCTGAACCTGAGTAAGAGGAGAGCCCTGAGAATGAATGCCCCACCCACCTGAGGTTGTGTGGCCTGTGTATAGTAGAAGGAAGAAGGAAAGAAAAGAGGCTTTTATGTCATCTGCCACCATGAACTGTTGCTCTTCCACCATGGCACCCTGCCTTTCAGTAAGCTGATTATGGACTAGAACCTCTAAAAACTGTGAGTTTAAAAAGTTCCTTTCTTTAATTTTGGGCGTTGTGTCCCAGCAACAAGAGAAAAGTAACTAAGACACTCATAACTTTTGTGAAACTGAAAATACTCTTTCGAAGGCCAAGTAAGTGAAATGTAACTCAGATTGCTTAACACAAGCAAAATGCAGGTTAACAGCTTTGAAGACATATTTGTTACACCCTCAAAGACATTTTTCAAGTCAAGTGAACAAAAGTTATTTGTGTTTTTTGTGGCTCATGTGTAGATGTCCCTCCAAAGCATTATGTAGTCATAGGTAGGGCTTTTCCGAGGTGATTGTATCTGTGGTGTATAGGATGGGGTTAAATGTGTGGTGCTGGCTCTTAGTAATGTGTAATTACCAAATTAGCCCGCTGATCAATTTGGCACAGTTCCATGTGCAGGGGATGGGAAGGCCCACTCTAATGTGAGTGCTACCTGCCCTAAAGGTGGGTAGCCTGAACAGAATGTAAGGGACAGAAAGAGGGTTTCTGCTATCACTTGGTGCCTGCAAATTTTCTCGTTTTTTCTTCACTGTTCTGCTGCCTGCTGCCTGAAGTGAATTATTTCTCTTCTGTGATGCCCCTCTGCCACACTACCCTGTCATGGAGCCAGCTAACTATGAACTGAAATTTTTACAAACTAGGAGCTACAAGAAAACCTTCCAACATAAACTTCAGGTGTTGGGTAATTTGTCTCAGTAAGGAAATCTAAGTCAGGGTTTATGTGGTTTACTGAGCACTTTTATTTGTACATTGATCTGATACCAACTAAATGATATACAAACGTGAGTACACAGCTATGTTCCTGGGCATTAATGTGTGGCCAGCCAGGTGGGCAAGTGGTGTGGGCTTTCCATCTTGGAAACCTAGGATACATGTGCAGAAAAACTGTTCTAAGCCCTGCACCTGGACCCGGTCAGAAAATGTTATCTTTAAATCTTTTTGAAGGAAATCAGGCAGGTTTTTGATAGCTCAGCTTAGATCTCACGTCAGTATGAAGTACAAGGGACACAAAATATGGCTATCATTAAGCGAGTGGCCACCTGTCACTCTATAACGTGTACATCTTTGCCTACCTTTAAATAACCTATACTCATTCAGAACATACTTCTTCTATCCCTAATAAATGTAAGATTTCATTACCTTCTGCATGTGTCTTGGTCAATTCTCTACTCAGGACAACAAGAACCTAGAAAGAATCTCAAGAAGGAGACCATGGGCTGCAACTCAGCTCAGAGGCACACTGCCTGCCTGGCACACATGAGGTCCTGAGTTCAAATCAATCATCCTAGTATAAAGAAAGAAAGAAAGAAAGAAAGAAAGAAAGAAAGAAAGAAAGAAAGAAAGAAAGAAAGAAAGAAAGAAAAAAAGAAAGTATAACACTCCAGAAATCCTCCTATCACACATATTATATGTATTATATACTTATGTCCTGATATTTTACATAAAATAAAGACTTAGCTGTATCATTTACCAGCTCCTAAAAGGTTATATTAATGGTATGATTTTTGTTTTTACAATCCTAAGCAACATTTACTTGGAAATTTGCATGATTGAAGGTAGGGTTCCTGGTTCTAGAAAGGTGAGAAGTCTCAAAGGAGATTGTTTACCCAGTTAATCTAAATTTTAATTTCTTGGAGCTTTTTTTTGCCTTATCTTATAGATCTTGACTGATTGAAAAACTCCTTCTCCCAGGTTATAGACATTTTCAATTGTATTGAAATTTAGACATAGCTGGTCAGAGTTTTATGCATCTTATCCAGACTGTATTGCTCAAGGCCATTACTTTGGGAAAAAAAAAAAAGAAACCAGTTGAGGAATAATACACCCTACTGGAAAAAAACAAATGCAAGCCACCTGCATTCAAATTTTTCTAGTTAAGCTATGGAGATGGCAGGAAACAAAATCAATTTTCAGCAGGCAAGTTTCGGCAGATATTTTGAAACACAACCAGTTTTAAATGAATCAAAGATTTTTCGCCAATATGAGGAAAAATTTAAACCTTGTCAAAAGCTACCAACATAGGCTTTTTGCTTCTCCTCACCTGGTATCTAGAAAAGCACCAGTGTGATGACTGGGGATGTTAGCTTGGCCCAAGTCACCCTAAAAAGGTCTCAAGACCAGCTCTATGACATCAGACTGTGCTTTTCACCATGCAGGCTGTACTCAATCACAATAAAGTCACCTTTGATTGATAAGGTTCTTGTTTACTAAAAAAACAAAACAAAACAAAACAAAAAAAAAACAGGTGGGCAAAAGAAGCAGATCATTATTATTTAAAACCCTACTCTTTCACTCATTTTCCTTATTTGAGTAGAAAATTACTAGCTTTTGTAGGAATTTGGTTTCTGGGCCCTGCCACGAGAAAGATGTGAAATGTCTAAAAGTCTTTTGGTGAGAGAAAAGCATCCTCTTGAAACCTGGAGGCAGTAGTTAACCACTGCGGTTGCCAGGATTCCGCAAGCACTTCTTCCTTGAGAAGAGGTTTGAGAGTAAAGTACACGACATGCGCTCCCGGAAGGGGTTCTGCCAGCCTGAGCACCTACCAGCAGGACCTCCTTGCAGGCATTTTGTACTCAAACTGCTGCAGCACTGCAGCTGCTGGGAAAGCATTGATCCTCTCCACGCTGGCCTCCAGCTTGAGGAGCTCCACTAGGCGCTGCAGGCCGCTGGCGCTGCCCCTGAAGGCATGGCGACAGCAGCTCTGGCTTAGCACCAAGAACCTTATCAATCAGTACACC
>PVKA01040825.1:0-18489 GCA_004027165.1 Ctenomys sociabilis | reverse complement strand
TGTTGGATTGTGTCATTGAGTTCAGGCACCTAAATTAGTTGAATGACAATGGAGTGCACTTCTTTGACAGGTGTAGACAAAGAAAGGGGTATAGAAAGGAAGGATCATGATGTGTGTGTATGGACAGTACAGTTGGGATAGATAATGCCATGCTTCTACATAATTCTATAAGAGGCAATATTTTCACTAATGGTGGTTGGACAGCATATTATGTCGGTTTGTAGTAGTAGAAAAATAACAAACTAGAAAGTATTAATTATTGAATCTTTGATGTAATTCATGTGTAAAAAATAAGATACTCAGTTACACTCTCTTAATTTACTGATAAGAGACATATGCTGTAATAATGTCTGTAAGTATAATATCATGTGTGAACCTTCTATGATACCAAAACATTAGGAAAAGTTTGCAATGTGTTAATTTATCAAATCCGTCTTGTCAAGGTATCTTAAAACTGTCTCATTGATATTTTTAGTTCAATAAAATAAAAATAAAAATAAAGAAAATCACTTAACTCAAAAAGACATTCATAGGCTGAAAGTCAAAGGATGGAAAACAATGCTACATGATTCCAGCACCTCAGAGAAATGCAGGAGTATTCCATATACTGCTCCAGAGGTCATTCTGAAGTATGTGCAAGAAAATTTAAATTATCCCATGCATATTATCTGACCACAGTGTGATGAAACTGGAAATAAATGACAAAATAAACCAGAAAAACACACTAAATACATGGAAATTAAACAACACCCTACTCAGGAATCAATGTATCACAGGTGAAATTAAACATGAAGTTCAACAATATCTACAATTGAATGAACATTCAAGCACACCTTACTGGATTTTACGGGATGTGATAAAAGAAGTTCTTAGAGGGAAAATCATAGCTATGAACTCACACACTGGGAAAACAGAATGGGAACAAATAAACATTGTAATGTGACACCTCTGACATCTAGAAAAAGAAGAGCAAGCGAAACCCAGAGCGCAAAAACGGGAAGAAATCATAAAGACCAGAGCAGAAAGTAATTCAATTGAGATGAAAAAAACAGTTCAAATAATCAACAAATCAAAAATTTGTTTCTTTGCAATACTAAATAAAGTTGATAAGCATGAAGCCAACCTCATCAAAAAGAGTAAAGAAAAAATTCAAATACAAGCAATAAGAAATTAAGACGGTGAAAGCACTACAGGCCCCGTGGAAATTCAGAAGACTATCTATAGTTATTTTGAGAATCTTTATGTTCACAGAATAGAAGACATAGGAGAAAAAGCCAGATTCCTCGAAAGGTACAAATTACCAAAACTGATCCAAGAAGATCTAGTAACTCTCAATAAGCCAATCACAGCCAATAAAATAAAAACCCTATGGACAAAGAAAAGTCCAGGTCTTAATGGATTCACAGGTGAATTCTACAAGAAATTTATAGAAATTACAATTCCTACACTCCTTAAACTCTTCAATGAAATTGAAAAGGAAGCAGTCCTACGAAAACATTTCTGGAGGCAAGTATAATACTGATTCCAAAACCAGGGAAAGACACAAGCAAAAAGGAGAACTACAGGCCACTCTCTCTCATGAAAATAGATGCAAAAATTGTCAACAAAATCCTAGCAAATAGAATACAGAAAATTCTCAAGAAGATCATAATCACTACCAGGTAGGATTTATCCCAGGGATGCAAGGATGGTTCAATATTTGAAAATCTATAAATGTATTAATAGATACACTATATTAATTAACTGAAATCTAAAAAATCTCAATTGATGAAGAGAAAGCTTTTGACAAAGTCCAACACTCATTCATGGTCAAAACCCTAAAAAATATCGGAATAGATGAACTCTACCTAAATTTGATAAAAGCCATCTATGACAACCTAAAAGCAAATATAATCCTAAGTGGGAAAAAAGTGAAATCTTTTATTCTTAGATCGAGTACAAGACACAGATGTCCTCTATCATCCCTCCTATTCAGTAGAGATTTGGAATCATTAGCAAAAGCCATTAGAAAAGAAGGAGAAATAAAAGGAATAAGAATAGGTAAAGAAGAAGTTAAATTATCACTATGTGCAGATGACATGATACCTTACTTGTAATACCCAAAAACTCCAACAAGACACTACCCGAATTGATACAGAAATTCAGTAGCATAGCAGAACACAAAGTCAGTACTCAAAAGTCAGTAGCATTCCTCTACTTAGTTAATTAACTTACTGAGAGGGAAACAATAGAAACAATATGATTTACAATAGCAAGGTGGGAAATGAAAAGCCTTGGAATTCACTTAAGGAAGGAAGTCAAATATCCTTACACAGAAAATTACAACAGCCTCAGAAAAGAGATTACAGAGCATTTCAGAAACTGGAAAGATAATCTATTCCATGCTCCTAGACTAGAAGAACAAGCATCGTGAAGATTTGAATACTCCCAAAACTCTTGGACAGATTTAATGCATTTCCTATCAAACTGCCACGAACATACCTCCCAGACATAGGGAAATCATTTCTGAAATTTATTTGGAAGCACAAAAGACCTAGAATATCAAAGGCATTTTTGGCCAAAAAAGATAAGGCAGGAGTCATCACCACCACTATGACAAAATCAACATGGTATTGGCAACAAAATATACCGGAGGATCAATGGAATAGATTAGAAGATGCAGAGGCATCTACAAACACACTCTGCCACCTGATCTTCAACAAAGGGGCCAAATATGCTTAGTGGAAGGAAGATAGCCTCTTTAACAAATGGTGCTCGAAACCTAAAACTTTACACAGGTCTATCACAATGCACTAAGCTAAAGTCAAAATGGATTAAAGATCTCAACATTAAAACAGGAACACTCAATCTCCTGCAAGAGAAAGTAGGAGGAACACTTGAAAATATAAGGGTAGATAAAGAGCTCATGAACAAACATATATTCGCATGGAAAACCCTTGAAATAATGAACTGGGATCGACTCCTCTTGAGGATTTTCTGCACGTCAAAAGGAATTGTCAACAAAGTGAGAAGTCAACACACAAATTACTAAAAAATCCTAACTAATAAGCAATTAGACAAAGGTATGTTGTCTAGAATATGTAAAGAACTAAAACATAAGAGGGTCCTCAACTTTAAAAACCAATTCAAAAATGGGCATCTGAGATGAATACACACTTCTCAGAGGACAAAATTAAAGAAACTAGTAAATATATGAAAAATGCTCCACATTGCTAGCCATTCATGAAATGCAAATTAAAACAACTCTGAGATACCATCTCACTCCAGAAAGAATGGCTATCATAAGGAAATCAACCAACAACAAATGTTGGAGGGTTTGTGGGGAAAAGGGAACATTTCTCCAATACTGGTGGTAATGTAGACTGTGGAGGTCAATGTGGAGACTTCTCAAAAGAGTAGGACTAGAAATCCCATTCAAGCCGGCTATCCCCCTACTGGGAATTTTCCCTGAGGAAAGGAAAATATTACATTATAGTGATATATGTATACCTATGTTTATAGCAGCACAATTTGTGATAGAAAAATCTTGAGCAACCAAGATGCCCATCATGTGATGAATGGTTGAAAAAGATGTGGTATTTCTACATAATGGAGCATTACTCACCTATAAAGAATGATAAAGTTGAAGCATTTATATTGAAGCAGATGTCACTTGTACATATACTCAGAAGTAAAATAAACTGGACACTCACTTGCAAATATCTTATACTCTCCCTAGTATAAGAAGTCAAAAGGAAAAATACAAATCAAAATGTACAACAACAACTAAAAAGAATTTATTCAGACAGCTAGAGCAAACTGAACGGCACATGCTGCAGGGTAGTAATCAGGTTTTCTACTCGATGGTTAACAACCTAAGTTCACAGATCAAAATTGGAGAAATAGAACACCTGCAAGGTCAGCCAACATTTTGGCCCTAGCCTTTCAAGGTCAGCGAAGACTCAGGACATAGGAGAACCTGTACTGCAACATCATGAAACTCAGGTGAGCTCCAAAGTTTCTGATCAAGGAGATTATAGAGCCACAGAGTAAGGAGATAGTTGATCTATAATGTGCCTGGTGAGAGTCACATGGAAACAAAACTTTCTCTCAGGCTCTCACGGAGAGCAAACGGATCAGCGGTGACCGTGACTCCTCCACATGTCTGACAGAGACACAGGATCTATAGAATAAGGTACAGGATTACAATACAAACCCTTAGGGGACTTCACTGACCTCATCAGAAAAAAAAGGCACATTTTTTATTATATAGGTCTTGTTCTATCTCAGTGTTAACCATCCAGCAGAAAATTATAGAAATGAGCCATATATCGCGGGGCCATAATAATACATTGAGCTGTAAATGGCTACAGTCAACAACTTTTTCAGATAACTCAATATTATTGTGGAATGTTGGACTCTGTTAGATGGTGTTGCCGAGTTCAGGCACTTATAATGGTTTAATGACAATGGAGTTCCCATCTTTGACAGGTCTAAACAAAAAAGGGGATACAAAGGAAGAACCATGCTGTGTTTGTATAAACAGTGCAGTTAGGATAAATATGCAGTGGTTCTGCATAATTCTATGAGAATCAAGATTTTCACTAATAGTGGTTGGACAGGATTTTATGTTGGCTTCTAGTCCTATGGACAACCACCTGGAAGATATCAAGGTAGAAAGTATTAATTATTGAGTCTGTGATATAATTCAGCTATAAAAAATAAGTATACAGCTACACTCTCTTAGTTCACTGATTATAGACATCTGTTATAATAGTGTCTGTAAGTATAATATCATGTATGCACCTTGTACAATACCAAAACATTACAAAAACTGTTTGCAGTGTATTAGTTTTCGTATCTGCCCTGTTAATTTGTCTCGAACTGTCTCATTGCTGTTTGTTATTCAATGAAAAGTTAAGAAATAATAAATAAATAAATAAAATAACTTGCTACAATAAAAAAATAGAATTATATTAGCCATTGGGTTGTCATAGTTGGCTTTTATCAGATTGAAGAGGCCATCTATTCAAATTTTCTATAGAACTTTGAAAATTGATGAGTGTTGAACTTTGTCAAAAGCCTTTTCTTCTTCGATTGAGATGTTCATATGGCTTTGAATTTGGCTCTTTTGATACAGTGCACTACATTTATAAATGTGCATATGTTGAAACATCCTTGTATCACTAGGATGGGTCTTAATGTGTCATGGTATATGAACTGTTTTCATTTTTTGTCAACTCAAATTACTAGAACAGATTCAACAATTAATATATTGCATATTGTTTCCTTAGTGGTTATTTTTTTGTACAGGTGTAGGCATGACATTCTATTTACAAACACTATTAGACTTGATCCCTCTATCCATGGAATTAAGAGAATGTTACTGTATACCTTTATTTTTTAAAGGCGATTTATACTGCAGTTTCAATAATGAATACTTTATACATTGTTATCATCCTAGCAGCTACCAATACAACAAGAAGCAGACAAAAGCTTGAAGTCCCAAAAGAGCAGGGAGTAATAGACAGCCCAAAGAGAGCTGCTACGTCTCACTTGTAAATTCTGGAAAGCTGGAATTCAAGGCTGCAGATAACACTTTCTCTTGCTAGTGCCCTGTTCTTTGATCCCGTGTTTGGGATATTATCATCTAGCATGTGGTGGAAGTCAAGAGAGAGAGTAGTTTGGATTCACTTAAGTAATTATGCACATTCCTTAGCCTGCCATTATCCCTCAATAAATATGAGATGCTTCTGTGGCTCTGGGCTGACTTTGGGAGAGACTAATCTCGGTGAGCCTTGGAAGATATATTTTAAAAAAAAGAAGAAAAAAGAAAATATTGAAGAGACAGTTTCAGTCTAACATGAAGTGGTTCTTCAGTTTTTTCTGTGAAATACTGATCATTGTAACAAAAAATAAAAGATAAATGGCAATATCAGGGGCCAAGAGTTCAATCCCTGGCCTGCCACGCAAGCCCCACCCCCGGGGCATGCTGAGACAGCAATTGAGACAGCGTGGTGGCACACGCCTGGATTCCCAGCACTTGGGAGGCTGTAAACAGCAGAATCACTATGAGTTGAAACTAGTAGTGAGACAGTGAATGCCTTGTAGACCCTTCCCTAAAATACAGAAAAAAAAAATAAGTAATACATCATTTTGTTCTAAAAAGCAAGTAAATGTACAAAAAATGAACTCCAACAGGAGTATGAAAAAAATTTGATCTGAATTGCAAGCACAGGAGTAGGCCATATTGGTCTCTCCAAAATCAATATAACAAGTAGTTGAAGAAAGGTGTATCCAACAGTTTAATATATAGCCAGTATGGTAAAATATACATAAAAAGTTTTTACCCCCCAAAGAACAAACATTAAGTAACCAGAGAAAACATGTTCATATTCATAAATCAATAACAAAGACAAGCACATACTTATTAACAAAGTAAAAAAATAAATGTAAAAGGTTTTAGAAACAGGAAAAGTCAACTGGGTAATTTATCATAATCCAATTATATTAGTAACCCTATATAAAATGTGATTTCAAAGTTTCTACTAGTTAATAAATAGTCTTCCATATAACCAATGAGACTAACAGGTAAAGATAAAGGAGATATAATGATAGATACAAGATAGACTGAAAGTATTAAAACAAACCACTATATATATATTTTATTTATCTTGGGCTAATGACAAGTTTTCCTTTAGAATTTTGTACTTAATAATTATTAACAGACTTTTGAAATGCATCCTTAAACAAGGATTTCAATCCCCATAATATTAGATTGTAGTGTGATACACTCACAGATCCGATGTAAAGAAGCTGAATTGTCCATCTCAGATATAGAATCGAGCCATCTCATCAATATACACCACTCCATAATTCTTCAAATCCTTCCCTATTGCCCTAACTGACCTTGGAGAAAGTACATGGGTGAAACAGGTTTAATGGGAGATAACATAAAAAGTGCCATTTGACCAAAACTTGTATCTGGTAATCTGAACAACTGACTTGAAGGTAGCATCATGTAATACAACCATTGTTGAATTCCTATTACTTTGTTTTGTGAAATTTTGTATCATTTCTAATTTTTTGTTTCTGTCATTATTTTGCATTCTTAAATTAAAAAAAATAAAAAATAAAATACCTAATTGTCAAAAACTTTATATGTATTAATCAATTAAATACTCTGAGAAACATATTAATGTCCTTGTATTATAAACAAAGATCATCGTGTATCACTTTGGTCATTGAATTTAAGGTCACACAACTGAACCTGTATATATGTGCTTACTTTTTTTTCAAACTGAACTCTACTGTCACAGAGAAATAAAAGCACATGTATATGGTTAGAAAAGTCACAGTTAGGCATAAAAAAAAGTAAAAAATTCTCTGTCCTCTCTCTCTGTCTCTCTGTTTCTGTCTCTCCCTCTCTCTCTCTGTTTCTCTCTCTTTCTCTCTGTCTCTTTCTCCCTGTTGTTTTCCTTCTCTCATAAACAGAATAATTATAATCATTGCTCTATTATAATGTTTTGCCAGCTAACATAATTCAAGAACTATCCATATATTAATTCCTATAGATTAATTTCATGGTGATTAATTATTCTTTGTATTCATTTGGTTAGACTAAAGGAGAGAATATATTTGTAATACTTAAAATTAGATAATAATTTGAATAATATATTCATTAAATATTAACTTTATTATAAATATCAAGAGCAAACATTTTGATAAAATCTAAAAATAAAACTACATAGATTATTACATTATATTCACCATATCATGTAATATAACACTATCACTTATTCTTCCTACCAAGCTGTAACATTTGAGACATTGACTAATTTCTGCCATCTTCCTCTGTCCTTTCACGACATGCCCCATAACCACGTACAGTCATTAAATGACAATTACAAATAAAATTCTAATGATCATACAAAGAATGCCTTTGTATTCTTGTATACTAACACCCTCCAACATCAACTGCTGTTATCAGCTTTTTCTCAGGAACATATACTATAAACAGATAACAGATAAATACTAGAGAACAAAAGGCAGGAAAAGTAACCTCCTTCACACAAAATACTGTGAAAGGAAAAGAAACTCTTCAAAGGGAAAGAATGAGAGAAAGGAGAAAAGAAAGAAAGGGAAATGGGACAGAGACAAAGACAGAGAGGAGAGAGAGTGTAGCTTGGATAATTGTACTGTTGATTTCTGCTGTTCTATTGAAAGGAGTGGTTAATGCTTCCATTTTTTCACTCCTCTTTTTATTTTTTTTATAATTTTGACCAATTTTGCATGCTTATATCTGGTAATCTGTACAACTAATTTGATGGAAATAGTGTGCAATATAATAAACATTGTTGAATTCCTATCATTTTTCTTAGTGAAATACTGTATAGTTTCTAATGTTTTTATATTATTTTTATTCTATTCAAAAAATGAAAACTTTGCAATATATTAACCATTGTTACCTTTTTTCTCATCAAACATTTTTGGTCAAGTGTTTTTTCCTTTTAAAAGTATTGATTTTAAACACACACACACACACACACACACACACACACAAAACATTCTCCTTCACTTCTGAAAGTTTGGAAGGCTGTGACTGTGGAGGTTATGAACCAAAGATTTGATCCAAGTTTCCACAGGGACCAACCCAGTCTTACATAAGGAGTAGATCAAATCATTTTATTTCAAAATGGTTTTCTCTTATGCCCTAACAGTAATACCAGAAAAAAAATCCAGCTTTCTGAGGTAGTGCTATAGAGCAGTGTTTCTCAACTTTGGCACTACTAACAAGTTGATCCAGGCAATTCTTTTTAAGGAGAGGGCTATCCTATAATTTTGAGTACATTTTACAGTATCCCTGATCTTATACAATTGTGACAAAAGCCCCAAAATCTTTCCAAAGTTTCCAGTTGAGAATTATTTCACTAGAGAAAGGAAGAAAGGATAAAAGATAAGAGGAACAGCTTCTTAAAGATAACAGGGACTGAAATAACTCTAGTATACATAAAACACTGTACTCTCTTCACTTCTCCCTCTGAGAACACTCAGAGGGAGAATATATAAATATATAAAATATATTTAAATTATATCTTATTAAGGACAAGTATAAATATATTAATGATTGTCCTCATTACCCAAAGCCTGATGATAGTAATATAGGAACAACTATCACAAGTATTGTCTTAAGAGTTTTACATAAGCACTCATTTCATCTTCACAGTAAATTCATAGAGCAGATTAAATAGATCCTAGAATCAAGTCCATTTTAATAGCATATCAGTCATATAAATATATTTTATTTTTTATGTTTGAAGAACCAGGGATTGAACTCAGGCTCTTGCCTGGGAAGCACTTATTCGACAGAGCTATCTCCCTAGCCCCATGTATAAATGATATTTCCAGGATTACACACAACCAAAGGAGTCTGGCTCCAGAGTTCGTTCTTTAAAATCACTATACCACAACTTACTATGTGCCAGATAAACATGTGTTAGTTGTAATTGTATACCAAGGCTTATGCACGACCATCTAGCAAAATTCTGGAGGCCAGCGAGATGGCTCAGTGGAATAAACACTTCCCTGACAAGTGCAAGTGTCTGAGTTCAATACCCAGTTCCACAAAAATATACAAAATTCATAATCTATTTTCTTTCCACAAAATTACAAAATTCAGAATCTATTAATCTAGTGTATATACTAATATCTCCCTAGCTGTCCTCAAAACCACATGAGTAGGAAGTAGGAGAGAAGAAATATAGGAATAAGACATGTTTTGGCATTATCAAACAGTAACTAGGAGTTCAAAATAAAATTAATCCTTCATGCACTCAGAAATGCATGCTCAGATACTCAGTATTTATTGCATATCTACTCTTTGCCATATAACACTATAGATTCTAGGAACAATTCAATGAGAAAAGCAAGTGAAGAAATAAAGTCAAGGTCACTATTATACCATAGCTCAAGATCTCTAGAAAATACACAATGCATATGGCAGAAATAAATAATAGTGAAGCCAGTAGAACTCTAGAGACCAACACTTTCAGAAACTTAAATCTTTGTATTCTCAATCTCCACAAACTTCTGCGTATTTGTTTAAATCATTTTATATAAGTTTCTTCCTGCAGATATTGTATTACCAATATAAAGACTGGTGAAAGTGACTATCTTTCTCAACATTTGCCTTTCAACATTTCACATATGCTATGCACTTAATAATTTCAAACCCAAACACATGTTATTCTAGACCAATTATATTCTAGTTCTTATTCTTCAGTGTGTTCATTTGAATGAAAAAGAAATTCCCTGGCCAGAACAGCTGGAATATCTGTCAAAGGAGAGGAAATGGGAATGAAATGGGGAAAGAAATTTAATCAGTTTGAAAACCTGTTCCTGAATGAGGTTTTTTTTTTTTTTTTTTTTTAAGCACAAACTGGACAAATCAACTGCTGAACTATTTTGGGCACCAAAATAATCCACCTGATATCCAATTCATATGCCCTGTATATGAAGACACATACTAGAACTTCCAGAAGTCTCCTTTCATCCCAAATAATTATCTCTCCTTTGTCACATTAGAAGGCATAAAAAATGAATCTAATCATTTTCCCACATCCCCCTCCAATACACTTCCTGCAAATTGCCCCTTCCACCTTCTTCAGAATCAGCTTTTCTTGTATGCTTACCTTCCTCTGTCGAATCATTTTGGCGAGTTGTACCCCAGAAAGCAAAAGCAAAGGTTCAGTCACTGGTCCAATGCTCCTTGAGTCAAATTTGTTACCTTCCAAAACACGAACAGCTTTTGCTATTAAGCCTATGAGAAAACCTATTATCCTCAAAAAGAGCAACTGGAGTCTGACAGTGAACAGAGGTGCCATAGTGTCCTGGATTCCTCAGGGTCTTACAGGTTCAGGATTACATGAGCTTTGAGCAAAACAGAACAGACTAAGCAAACGTGTGTTTAAGAATCTTTTGTTTTGCAAGTCTAGTACCCACAATTCTCAAGGAGCTTGTTTGTCTTCACCTGCTGGGCTCCTAGCCAGAGAAGTGGGTGGAGTTGAAGTCTTTCCAGAAAGTGCTTGTGTGCAATGTTACCTGCATTTAGTGTTGAAGCAACCCATCTTAGAAAATGATATATGAACATTAAACTCAGGATTTAGAGCTCCCCTTCTGTTACTGAATGGCCTTAGACAATTTATACCATTTTACTTTGTTTGCTTATGTGAAATATGGGAATAACTTCTGTATCAAAGATCTATGATAAACATGAGAAAATAAATCAAAGCACTTAACAAAACCACCGGCAAGTATTAGTGGCAATTATAATTTGTTTTAGATATACCCTTCAAAACAGTCTAAGTCAGGGCCGGGGCGATGGCTAAGTAGAATAAGCATTTCCCTGGCAAGCACAAGGCTCTGAGTTTAATCCTGGTTCCAGCAAAAAAAGTCTAAGTTTACCTTTGTATACAAACATGCCACATCCTCACTAAATAACTAAATGACATCTTATCCACACACATATTGTTTTAACCTTTATAAGATCACTAACATATAAAGATAATTAACAGATAACACTGATGAATATCAAATCATCAACCTGTAACCGTTTTTTAAACTCCTGACATTTGAAACCTAATGTCTATTTGATATATCTATGTAAATATCTCCTAGATCCTTCTAAATTAATGTGTCCAAATTTTATTACCTTCAAATGTTATGCAACTCTACATTCCCAAATAGCATTTTCTTCCACCCAGTCAATCATGCAAAACTCTGGGCAATATCTCAGTTTCTTCTTTTTTTCAAATCCTCGTGAATAACTACCATAGTTCAGACCTCACTGATGTTTACATGTGCGTCTATATTTAACATAGCTGATCACAATGTCCTTGTTCATAACATTGTCTTTGTAATATGCAAATCTGATCACTGTTACTTTCTAGTGTATCTGGTGTAATTCTCCATTGTTCTCGCTTGCAAGTCACAGCTACTTTGGTATGAAAACTGCTGTAATTTATCCTTAGTTCTTTCAGTACCTCAAATGTGATGGTCCAGTCCAAGATGAACTACCTGAAAGTCCTTTTTCCTCTCCATATCTTGGCATATGATTTATTTCACATTTCTCCATCTGTTTTAAGACTACTTCCCTTTGCAACAAGTCTGCTCTCAACTCAGAACTGATTTAATTCCACATTTTTATATTTTTTATTTATTTTATTGAGCAAAAAGATAAAATAACAATGAAACTGTTTCAAAACAGGTTAGTAGGACGTTTACAATGATTAATACATTTTGGGGGCTGGATTGAAGCTTCTGTAGAATAAGATGTTGCCTGGCAAGTGCAAGGTCCTGAGTTCGATCCCAGGTATGGGGAAAAAAATAATAATACATTGTTGCCATGCTGGTCCTGTGTCTCAGGGGGGTACACTGAGCCTGCAATTGAGACTGGGCATGGAGTTGTGTGCCTGTTATTCTAGCTCTTGGGAGACTATAAACAGACTGATCACTACAAGTCCAACCTAGTAGTGAGATACTGAACACCCTGTAGACCATTCCCTAAAATACAAAGTAATAATAATAATATAATAATAATAATAATTTATACAATTCATATTGTTATCTTCAGAGTAGTTATTCGGAGGACAAGATGTAAACATAATATCTTGTCTAAACAATATTAGTACAAACTTTTATTCTCAGTGAACTAATAGAAAAGTAGCTGCATGATTATTTTGTATATATAGATATTTTTTCTTCCACTTTTTTTTTTACAAAAACTGTCTTTTACACTTTTGTGAAGTTACTAACTCATGACATTAGGATGCTTACTTAGCAACTGTTAGCAAACCTTAGCCAGACAGGATTTTCATCTCAGGAGGGAGGTAGCTTGTGTGCTTTAGGCTGTAAGCCAAGCCGCACCTACATATATTTGATAATTTCCTAGCTTTCTGACTCACTACATATCCCCTTTGCATTTTGTTTTCTCAGAGATGAGTGTTCCACTGGAGTTAGAGAGTCTGTGTTTGGAGAATTGTTCAAAGGGTCTTTTCATACTCGCAACCAGTGTAAAGACTGTGGCTACCTGAATTCAGCAAAATAACCCAGTATAGTCCAATAATCCTTAATGATAGTGAGTTATCAGCAGAACTGGCAATTGTCACAAGTTGTTCACTTTAGCCTTTTACAGCTCAGCATATTAATATGGCATTACTTTTTATACCATGTGATTGTGTTTTTCTGCTGGATGGTTAAGACCAAGATAAAGCAAGACCTATATAACTAAAAATGTAACTTTTGTTTCTAAAAACATCAGCCAAATCCCCTCAAGATTAACAATGTAACCATGTATAACACCTTGTAGATCTTTTGTCAGTATAAGACATCTGGAGGAGTCATAGCCATTGCTTGAACAATTTGCTCTATGAAAGCCTGAGAGAACTTTTTCTCTCTAGGTGACTCTCCTTAAGCACATTGTACATTGTCAATCACTTTCCTCTGTTGCCCTATAATCTTCTTGATCAGAAAATTTTGGACACCACTGAGTTACAAGATGTCACAGCACAGGAACTCTTATGACCTGAGTCCTCGCTGATCTTGAAGTGCTAGAACAAAAAAATTGGCTGTCCTTATAGTCCCTCTTTTTCTTTAATCTTGTCTGTAAACTTTAGTTGTTAAACATACATCAGAAAAGCTTAATGATATTATTACTCTGTAACAGATGCAGATCAGCTTGACATCACTATCTGTCTGAATATCAAGCAGTTTAGACATAACATGGAATTGTTATTTTCCAGCAACTATAGATATTCTAAAACTTAAATCCCTATGGAATGTGAAAACACAATTACACATTTTTATACAGAAATTTAGAAACCAAACTATATACAGCACTGTAGCAGGACAACCATACAACATGTTCTTTTCTTGTCTGTTGTTTTCTTTTTTCTCATTAAACTTTGTTTTAATGGGTCTCACAATTCTGTTACAGATTTTTGCTTTGGTCAAGTTGTTTCCATGAAAAAGTATTGATTTTTAAAAATTAATAACTTAAAAACTTCCACACAAAAAATGGTCCAAAAAACATTCTCCTTTCCTTCTGAAGATGTTATGATGCATTGTTATCATTAACCAGTCTTTCACTATTAAACTCAATGGCCAATTTGGAAAAACAGTTCTGAGACTAGTCTTTTGCCACTGATCAAGACTTGGGTGGCATGTGCTAGAGATAATATTCATTTAGCCTTCTGAGCTTTCTGGGAAGACTTGGTGACCTTGCTAGCTCCAGCAGCCTTCTTGTCCACAGCTTTGATGACACCCACAGCAACTGTCTGTCTCATATCGTGAATAATGAAATGACCCAGAGGTGGATAGTCAGGAAGATCTCAACACATATAAGCGTTCCTGGATCCATGTTAATAGCATCACTGGATTTCAAAAACTTGGGCCCGTTTTCCAGCTTCTTACCAGACTGACAATCAATCTTTTCTTTCAGCTCAGCAAACTTGCAAGCAATACAAGCTGTGTGAAAATCCAGTACATGGCATAGCCTGCACTGATCTGTCCCAGATGGTTCAGGATAATCACCTGAGCAGTGAAACCAGCTGCTTCCATTGGTGGGTTATTTTTGCTGTCACCGGCAGCATTGCCAGGCTACAAACCTTTGACAGACGTATTCTTGATGTTGAAGCCCACATTAATCCAAGGGATAGCTTCATTCAAAGCTTCATAATGCATTTCAAAACATTTGGCTTTAGTTGTGATGTTGACTGGAGCAACATTGACCACCAACCTGGGTTTGAGAACACCAGTCTCTACTTGGCCTACAGGGACATTGCCAATACCACCAATTTTGTAGACAGCCTCGAGGCACAGCCATAAAGGATTGTCAGTTGGGTGAGTGGGTGGAAAGATGCAATCCAAAGCTTCAAGCAGTGTGGTTTTGCTGGTATTGCCATCTTTATGAGTGAACTTCCATCCTTTGAACCAAAGCATGTTAGCACTTGGCTCCAGCATGTTGTCACCATTCCAGGTAGAAATTGGCATGAATCTATGATGTCAGGGTTGTAGCCAATTTTCTTAATCTAGGTGCTGACTTCCTTAACAAATTCCTCATATCTCTTCTGGCTGTAGGATGTATCCATGGAATCCATTTTGTTAACACCAACAATTAGTTGTTTCACACCCAGTGTGTAAGCCAGAAGGGCATTCCTACAGATCTGCCCATTCTTGGAGATACCAGCTTTGAATTCACCAACAGCAGCAGCAACAATCAGGACAGCACAGTCAGCTTGAGATGTGCCTGTAATCATGTTTTTGAGGAAATCTCTGTGTCCAGGGGCATCAATGATGATCACACAGTATTTGCTGGTCTCAAATTTCAACAGTGAGATGTCAGTGGTGATACCACACTCATGCATGGTTTTCAGCTTGCTCAAGGCCTAGACTATTTGAAGGAAACCATCCCCATCTCAACAGTCTCCTTCTCACATTTTTTCAGTGGTTCTTTTGTTGCTGCCACCACATTTGTACATCAGATGGCCAGTGATGGTGGGCTTACTATAGTCCATGTGTTTTATAAAGATGATATTAATATGAGTCTTTTCCTTTCCCATGTTGGCTTTGATTTAATAGTGGCTTTCGCTACACCTGTATTTTCGCAGCAAACCTATTGTGAATAAAAACTTTTTATTATTTTTTTTAAAAATTACTTTAAAAAGAGTACAGCAATAACTGATATGACATTAGAAACAGTATGTATTTAGATGACTAAAATGACAAGTATTTCAAGCATAGTTTTACTAGTATGCATTGCTATCCTAAGTGAAGTTGATTAGTTCACAGATATCAACATACAGATTTAGTCAGGGTGGAAATTCTGCCCATTATCTGGTATTTTCAAAAATCTGATGTCGATTCTTGTGACCACTACCTTAGCCATCTTGTTTAAATAAATGTATGGTGTTGCCCCTGCCATATTTCCTAACTTTTATCTTTTTTTCTCTCTTCAATATTTTAATATTTATTTATTTACTTATATATTTCTTTATTTATTTTTAGAAGAACTAGGGATTGAACTCAGGCCCTTGCACTTGACAGGGATATGTTTACTCCACTGAACCATCTCACCTTCCCATCATTTTTTGAATCTTAAGTTCTCACTTTCCATGTAACTGTGTTATATCTTTCAATTTTTATTTTTTCTTTTCTGTACTGACACTAGAGAGACAATATGATATGTACACATGTGGGTCTGGATTATTTCACTTATGAGTATATCTTCAAGTTGCATCCACTTATATATGGAGGCTTCATGTTTATCATTCTTTGTAGCTGAGTAATACTCCATTGTATAAAAACACTGCAACTTTTTCACCCACTCTTCAGGTGATGGGCATTTTGGTTGCTTCTAAGATTCGGCTATCACTGCAGGACCCAGGCGTGTACAGTGCTTGCCTAACAGGGATAAGTCATTCACTGAGGCTGGGCCTTTGGCAAGGAGTGCCCCAGCCCCACTGCCACTGCCACTGCTGCACACCCCTGCCCACAGCAGAGCTTATGCCTGAGGGCTCTTACCCTGCTGTGTTTCTAATGCCACCATTGCCATTGCAAGTGGCCACAAACTGCAGCAGCAGACATGCTAGGGTGTTGCCTGGCCTCTAGAGTGCTCCCGCCTCTGTGGCACTCACAGATGGGCTGGGCAGTCTCACTACTGCATGCACACACACACACATACACACACAGCAATTTACTAAATCTGAAATAAATGTAGGACTCAGAACAAACCAAAGCCAACTTATTCTGCCAGACCAACACCCTAGAGCATCTGCAGAGCTGGGCATGGTGCACACATCCGAAATTCCAGCACAAAATTCTAAGCAGAAAAGTCACTGAATTCACAACCAGCCTGGGCTATACAACAAGATCCTGCTTACATTGTCAGCAGTTTGGGATTTGTAAGCAATGCAATCATAAGTTTGGTCCCCCTCAGGGAAAGTTGGTGGCTTATTAAGACCCTGTTTCCAAATGTGAAAAACACAAAGAGCTAAGGATACAACTCAGTATGAAGTCCCAGGCTTTAATTTTCAGTACTAAAAGCAAAGTCTCCATTACTACCACAACAAAACCAAGTATAGGGGCTGGGGAGATAGTTTGGGGGGTCTAAGCACCTGCCTGGCAAGTGCGAGGACCTTGGTTTGATCTCTAGTACTACATGCCTTCCTGGCCCTATACCAAACAAGTAAAGAAATAAAAGAATTTAAAACTTTAGAATATATATATATATATATATATATATATATATATATATATATATATATATATATATATTTAAATAATACATAAATATATTAATGTATATAGAATATATATAGAATTTCTTCCTATGAGAAGTATTTGTGCATCTCACATGGCCATTTCTGGATTGGGTCTTTAAATTTTGGGGCCCTAATGTTTTTTAGTTCTTTATAAATTCTAGAGAGGAGACCTGTGTCTGAGTACTTATTAGTTAAGATTTTTTTCAAAATTTGTGGGTTGTCTTTTCACTTTGTTGGCAATTTCTTTTGGCGTACAAAAACTTCTCAATAAGAGGAGGTCACAGTTGTTAATTCTTGCATGTATTACCCATGCAGTTTGATTTTTGTTCGTGAGCTGTTAGCTTACCCCTATATCTTTAAGATTTCCTTGTAGTTTCTCTTCCAGAAGATTTAGTGTTTGCTTTAATGTTCAAATCTTTAATCCATTTTGATTTTTAGTTAAGTGCCTGGTGATAGACCTGCATCCTGTTTTGATTTTTGGCACATTGAGTATATCTTCAAGTGGCATCCACTTGCATATAAAGGCTTCAAGTTCATTTTTCTTTATAGCTGAGTAATACTACATGGTACAAAAACACCACATCTTATTCATTCATTCATCAAGTGAGGGGCATTTTGGTTGTTTCCATGATTTGGCTATCACAAATTGTGCTGCTTTAAACATAGGTACACGTACATTACTGTGATATGCTGTCTTCAGTTATTCTGAGAAAATTCCCAGAAGGGGAATAGCTGGATTGAATGGGATTTCCAGTCCTAGTTTTCTGTGGAGCATCCACACTGATTTCCATAATGGCTGTACCGGTCCACATTCCCACCGGTAGTGGAGAAGAGACCCTTTTTCCCCTTTAACCTCTCAAAATTTTTTGTTTGATTTCTTTATTGTGTCCATTCTTTCTAGAGTGAGATGGTATGTCAGTGTTGTTTTAATTTACATTTCACAAATAGCTAGTGATGTGGAGCACTTTTTCATGTATTTGTTTGCTTCCTGTATTTCTTTTTTTTCCATTTATTTTTATTTTATTAAAATACAAATGTCAATCAGACAGTTTCAAGACACCTTAACCATACAGAGTCGATGAATTAATACATTGCAAACTGTTTTCATAACGTTTTGGTACTGTACAAGGTGCATACATGAAATTATATTTACAGGTTTTTTTTATAGCTGAATTATATCAAAGATTCAATA
>PVKA01040824.1:0-18489 GCA_004027165.1 Ctenomys sociabilis | reverse complement strand
TGCTTTGGTATCATAGAAGGTGCATACATGATATTATACTTACAGACATTATTATAGCATATGTCTCTTATCAGCAAATTAAGAGAGTGTAGCTGTTTACATATCTTATTTTTTAATACCTGAATTACATCAAAGATTCAATAAATACTTTCTACCTTGTTATTTTCCTATTAGTTGTCCATAGTATTAGAAGTGGACATAATATCCTGTCCAACCACCATTAGTGCAAATCTTGCCTCTCATAGAATTATGTAGAAGCATGGCGTTATTGATCCCAACTGCACTGTCCATACACACACATCATATTCTTCTTTTCTATACCCCTTCCTTTGTCTACACCTGTCAAAGATGGGCATTCCATTGTCATTCAACAAATTTAGGTGCCTGAACTCGAAGACACAATCCAACACAGTCCAGCATTCCACAACAATAGTGAGTTATCTGAAGAAATTGTCAACCATAGCCATTTACAGCTCAACTTATTATTATGGCCCTGCGGTGTATACCTCACTTTTATACTTTTCTGCTGGATGGTTAAGACCTAGATAGAGCAAGACCTATACAGCAACACATGTAGTTTTTGTTTCTTATAAGGTCAGTGAAGTCCCCTCAGGGTTTATCTTATAGTCCTGTACCTTATTCTGTAGATCCTTTGTCTGTGTCATCCATGTGGATGAGTCACGGCCAATGCTTGACCAGTTTGCTCTCTGTGAGAGACTGAGAGAAAGTTTTCTCTCCATGTGACTCTCCCCAGGCACACTATAGAACTATGATCTCTTCCCTCTGTAGCTCCATAATCTCCTTGTTCAGAAAATTTGGAGCTCAACTGAGTTTCATGATGTTGTAGTACAAGTTCACCTATGTCCTGAGTCTTCACTGACCTTGAAAGGCGAGGGCCAAAATGTTGGCTGGCCTTGTGGCTCTTCTATTTCTCCAGTTCTTATCTGTGAACTTAGTTTGTTAGTCACCCAGAAGAAAAGCTGATTAGTATCCTGCAGCACATGTCATTCACTTTGCCTTATCTGACTCAATTGTTTTTAGTTGTTGTACATTTCCATTTGTATTTCTTCTATTTGCTTCTTATACTAGGGAGACTATATGATAATTTCACATGTGTATCTGGTTTATTTCACTTATGAGTATATGTTCAAGTGGCATCCACTTCAATATAAATGCTTCAAGCTTATCATTCTTAATAGCTGAGTAATACTCCACTATATAAAAATTCCACATCTTTTCTACCATTCCTCATGTGTTGGACATCTTGGTTGTTTCCAAGATTTTGCTATCTGTTTTAATTTTTAATTAAATGAGAGAGAATCTATTATGTAAATTCCATTCAGAAAATAGAAGGCCATGACCAAGCTTTCTCACCACATTAAAACACGGGCACAGGCACAAAACTGCTTGCCTAGCTGTAGTTTTGTATGCCCACAGGAAGAGACAAAATCACCTTCCTATGTCCTGATGAGGAGTGAGGAATAAATGGATTTTTTAAAAATGAAAGAAAGGAAGAGATGGAGAAAGAAAGAACAAAGAAAAGAGCGATAGATAACTTTAAAGTTGGGACATTGGAAAATAAAGGTTTACATTACAAGAAAACATGAAGATGTGCTAGGAAAAGAAAATTTCAGTATCATGAATTAAGAGAAATTTGAAGGAGAGAAAGAGACAAGGACAGACCCAGATACAAGGAGACAGACAGCTATAGAGAGAGACAATCCTGGAAAGAAGTATAATCAGGGATAAGAACCTAGTCATCAGAATGTTACTGAATATTAAATGGTCTAATTATGCAAATCTTCAGAGTTGTTTGAGCTTCAGGAAGTGCTGGTAAAAGATGTCAATGTGTTTGACAAACATAAGCAATTGATTAATATACCTCACAAGGATCAAAATAAATGTTGGGGATAAGTCTCAACGTCAAATAAACTTTTACTAGAAGATGAAAGAATAATGGTTCCAAAGTCAATGAAATTATACTCCTTCATTTTAATATAAAGTGAAGATAACTGGATAATAGGGCTGCTATGGCTACTTTGTTCAAGCCTGGGCAGAGGAGATAGATTGCTGGACAAATGAAACAGAAGGGGATATCTCCCTAAATGGCTCCCCCCAAGTATCTGATTCTGGGCTAGCATGACATGAGTGACTTTCCTTCCCAGAACCTTCAACTATGCCTTCCTGCCTCAAATGTCAACAGCTACACACTAAAATTTGAGTCAGAATGATCTTCTTCTCCTTTAAGTTTCAATTGTATACTACTTCACACAAGCAATGAGGAAAATGACTATGACAAGGAGTTCCAAGCCCTGTATCCCTGAGAATGAATCAATACCCTCTATTTAAGTGACTGTAAGAAAACTCTAGACCTAAGTAGCCAGGACTAGTTTAAGTTAGGGCAAAGAAATCATGCTGAACATTCAATGAAACATGAATATTATCATGCAGTGTGATTGTAGAAAGCCTGGAAGATATCTGAAAATGATTTACAGACAGGAAACAATCAGCAGAATAGTGGTGGCTCAGAATAAAATTTATGACTACACAATTTTGAATTTTGAGGCAATATCTTAGAAATTAACAGCAAGAATGAAACATATGGTCTACTGTAGATCATGATTGTTCCAGCTCCTCCTATAGGTCACAGAAGAAGGACATTTGATCACATAGTGCCTGAAAGCTCAGGACTGTGTCTGTGTCACAGTGAGACGCAGAATCTGGTGTGTGGTAGGATCCTTTGTTTTTAAGGCCCTAAGCCTACCAAACAAGAGACAAGCCCCTGGCTACACAGAAGACCTAACAATTCCCATCCTACAGAGCTGAGAAGAAAATATGCTTTGTCTCTCTTCTTTGTTTCAAATATTGGACACCTTTGCCCATTCAGGACTATATCTATACAAAAATTAATGAGGGAAAAAAATGCAAGGAACTTTACCACTTCCTGAGAGATTTCAAGTAGAAATGAATACAAGGAAATAACCAACAAGTACTATTCTCCCAAACTAACTTAACATTTATTTCTGCATTTAATTTATCTATAATCTACAAGTACTAATTGTGGCCTTCAAACAAAAAATGTATTAAAAAAAATAATATTTCTTGCAACCCTGCAAATTGGTCCAAAACAAAATGATCTGGTGAAAAAACATTTGTCACTCCATCTAATTTTGCATGTGTAAAGGTCAAAGAATATGTTTCCAAATGCCACCAACATGGCAGCCTTTTGACTATGCTCCAAACTAAGAAAATTACTATAAACAGCTTTGCAAAATATCCCAGTAATGATTTCAAGTTTCAGCAATGCTATTGGGACATAGGCTAATAATAATTTTACTCAATTCCCTGTGTGATTTATTGCTAGTGGTAAGGAAAACATTGCCTGCAAATCATCAAATATTGTGACCCTTGTCTTTCAGTGTAATGTTTAACTGAATAATTTATGTCTATTTTGCTAACTTCAAAGTTGTATTTGAAGTGGCTGTATTTTGGTATAATGCAAACTACTTGTGTATTGTAATGCTTCCATTTTTATATGTTCTCATATCCTCATAAAACAACAACATTACCACTATTCATGTGAAGAAAAAAAATGTGCAAATTTTATTTTATGAAAACATTTGGAATGATTGATTACCTTTCCTCTCTTGCCTTCCAGAACACTATTCTTCCTTTGGTTTTCTGGTTAACCCTTCAATCTTTGCTAGTTAAATCTTGCTCATCACCCAGATTTATATATCTTGGAGTGTTGCTGAAAGTTCTCTCCTGCACATCACATGATTTTGAAGACAATCATATTGCATAGCTCATGCTATACTGCATATCTTACAAAATATTACATAGATCATTGTATAGATATTGTATAGATTACAAAATATTCTATTTTGCATAGATTATAAAATATTATCTCCAACTCATCCTTTACCACTGAACTCCAATAGAAATACTCAACTTCCCAATCCCATTTGGATTTCTACATGGTGTCTGTCTTAATTTGATTTCCTTTGCTATAACAAAATATTTGGGGTTGTGTGATATGTAATTTTTTGCAGAAGAACCAATCTCAGGCAGTGTCATTTGTTTGACCCCTGACAGGGATTTCATAGTGAATGGCATCATGATTGAAGCATGTGTAGCAGAGACCACATGGTAGGTAAGATAGACAGCAGGAAGCAAACAAACACTCTTTATATGAAGCTACTCTCATGGGAGAAGTGAACTACCTGTTCCTGTCAAATATACCCAATAACCAAATTGCTTTCCATTAATCTCCACTTCTTAAAATGTCTACTATTTCCCAGCAGTCTAAACAATGAGGACCAAGATTCCAACACATAAACCTTTGGGGGACACAGTGATACCACATCCAAATCATGATATCATCTCCAACTTGGCATATTTGAAATGCAAACTCCTATTTCCAATTACTTGTCTATCTTTCTCAAATGGCATTCTCTGTCTAATTAAACTTTTATTTCATTTTTTAGAAAGAAACTCAGTGATGTGTCTTATGTCTAGATGTCTCTCCAAATCCTCATGTGATAATAGATGGGGACTTTTCAGTGGTGCAGTATCTAGAGTATGTGACACTGAGATCAAGGATGTGTGATTATTAAATTAGTCCACTAATTTAATTTTGGTTTGGAATAGTTCTGTGTGTAGATAATGCAAATGCCCACCTGGGTGTGAACATTGTCCTAGGGTGTGTAGCCTAAATATGAGAGACAGGAGGATGTATGGTTGGACCACTTGCTGTTTGATGCCTGTTACTTCCATGCTTTGTCACTGTCCTACTTTCTGCACTTAATGAATTGTTTCTCCCCTATAATGACTGCTGTCATAACACCCTGCCTTGGAGCCAGTCAATTGTGAACTGAAACCTTCAAAACTTTTAGTATCAGGTGTTTTGTCTCAGGAAACTAGAACACTTGGTCAGAATTCCTGAACATATTCTAAAATATTTTCTCACATATTAATTATGGTTGATTTTGTTTTATTTCAAGACATAATCCAGAAATTAATAGGCACCTCCATGCCTGTTGTCCTGGGCCAGGTGGTATCATACTTAGCTTACCTCATTACAATAATTGATGCCCTTCTTCTCTTCTATACACATTCTAAATCATTCTTAAAATACTCAGACAGTCATATAGACACACAGACAAGAAAGAAGCTATATTATGACCTACCATGAATATAAACTATTTCTTTTCTTTATTTGAACTTAGCCCTCTTTACATCACTCATTGTAGACACAGTCAAGTGCCTCCTTGAAGCTGTCACAGAACAATGCTATTCCTTCATCTTCTACATAAAAGTACTATACCTTACTGATCCTACATACTCACTTTATCTTACTGATCTGCTACAGTCTTTCTCCTACTTTTCATACAAATATTGTTCTTTCTTTAAAATAATTTTATTGAGAAACAAATAACAATAAGACAGTTTCAAAACTGATTACTAGGACATTTCAACAATTAATACATTATATTGTTGTCTTTGTAGTGAGTATTCATAGTACAAGACGCAAACATGATATCCTGTCGAAAAAACTAGTAGAATAACTTTGTATTCATTGAATTAAGAGAAAGGAGGTGTATTTCTATCTTAACTATTTTGAACATATAGATACAAAATGGTCCTTCATTTGTATCCCTGTTTTTTTTGTTTAGTTTTGCAAGAGAGGGGTATTCCATTATCATATCAATATTGTAGGTGAATGAATTCAATAAAATATTCCAATTTTGTCCAGTAGTCTATAATAGCAATGGGTTGTCTGTAAGACTAGCACTATCAGAAGCTATTGACATGAGCCTTTTAGAGCTCAGCCAATTAATATGGCTTTACTTTTTATATCTCGTTTTCATAGTTTTCTGCTGGATGGTTAAGGCCAAGACAAAGCAAAACCTATATAATGAGAAATGTAACTTCTGTATCTGACAAGTTCAGACAAATCCCCTCAGGATTTATCCTGAAAACCTGTACCACAGTTTGTAGATCCTTTGTGAGTGTCAGCTAATTGGATGAGTCACAGCCATTGCTTGACCAATTTGATTTCTGTGAAAGCCTGACAGAATGCTTTCTCTCCATGTGGATTATTTTCTAAAATAGACTACATATTTGTGCATAGGACATGCTTAAGTATATGCAAGAAAAAATAAATTATCACATGTTAATTATCTGACCACAGTGCAATGAAACTGGAAATAAATGACAAAAGAAACTGGAAAATCCCCATAAACACATGGAAATTAAACAACACCCTCCTCAGCAATCAATGGGGCACAGAAGAAATCAAATAAGAAATTGAAAAATATCTACAATTTAATGAAAATTCAACCACAACTTATTGGAATTTATGGGATGTGATGAAAGAAGTTCTTACACGGAAATTTATAGCTGTGAACTCATACATCATGAAAACAGAATGGGAACAAAAAAACACCATTATGTTGCAACTCCAACATCTAGAAAAAGAAGAGCAAACTAAACCAAAGCCCAAAGATGGGAAGAAATCATAAATACTGAAGCAAAACTTAATTCAAGGAGCGAGTGACTAGCCTGAGACATACAGGGCTGACTCTCCCGCAACTCCCCAGATCCCCTGCCCCCAAGCCCGCCAAGCAAGTGGAAATTTTCCCGACTCTCAGCATCCCTGTTTGGTGTGTGGTGAATCTGAGGGAGAGCCTTTGGTTTCTTCCCGTGTGCACTCTGAGCCATCCAGAGCCTCAGGCCCCAAGATATCCTAGACAGAGACATGCCTGACAAAACCCAGAAAGGCCTGCCTAGCAAACTGCCTGGAGACCTTGCCTCCAAGGCAGCCACTGGAGTGAGAACTTCTGTGACTCTCCCATCACTCGATCCATGCACCCCAGCCTGCTGAGTGTGAGGGAGAGCTTCTACACTCCATAGGGCTCCCTGGACCAGTGACCTAACAGAGGTGAACCACAGGCTCACGGTTGTAACACAAGAGCTGCAGCAAAAAGAAACTGAGCACAACAACTAGATCCAGGTCAGGCATAACTAAATAATCTCAAGCTTAATACATCGGCACATGAATCTCATTACACACTAAGATTGGAACAGCACCAAAGCTCTACACGAAAGGTCAGAGGTCAGTGCTATACAAAATGACAAAGACAAGAAGAAAAACGCAATCTCAGGCCTCAAGTCCACCAATAAGTGCACAGGACACTAGTTCAGCTGAAATGAATGAATTAACAGAGACAGAAGGAAAGGAACAACAGCAGAAAGGTATAGAGGAACTCAGACCAGAATTAACATCCTAAATAAAAAAAAATTTTTTGAATACATAATATCTGAAGTAATGAATCAAATCCAGAAAAATATGGAGAAAACCGAATGCTCACCAAGAACAAGTGCAGCTGAAACCCAGAACATATTCCAGCTGAAACGTATGAATTAATAGCATCAGAAGCAGCAGAAAGGTAAAAAGGAACTCAAAGCAGAAATAATTTCTGAAACAAAAAAAGAACTAATTGGAATCATAGCTTCTGAAGTTGACAATCAATTTCAGAAATATATAGAGGAAACCTAATTTGGAAGAAACTCTGCAATAAAAGAATTAATAGCTACCTCTAAAGAAGAAATTGAATAAAAAAAAATAGAGGAGATCATAAATATGACGTATTCCTAGAATGAGCAATACAGAAAAGAAATAGAATGCATGAAGCAGATTCAGAGATATAGAAAAACTAAAAATCTCAATCATGAGTCTACAAAACCGTTTGAGTGAAAGCAAAGATAGAGGTTCAGATCTTGAGGACTGTTGCACCTAGTGAAAGATGAGAAAGGATCTCTTAAAAACAATGAGAATACAGGAAAAAATAATCCATCGCCAACAAGATGATGCCAAGATGAAAAATGTGAGATTAATTGGCATCAATGAGAATGAAGGAGTCAATACAAATGATATAAAAAGAATATGGGCAGAAGTAATAGCAGAAAACTTACCAAATATGAGGAAATAATCCAACATTTAGGTAATTGAAGGATATGGAACACCAAATAACTTCAAACAAAGTAAAAACATACTGAGACATATACTGGTCAAGATCCCAGACTTTCAACACAAAAATAATATACAGAAAGCTGCTAGAGAGAAGAAGCAGATCACATTCAAAGAAAAACTGAACAGATTTACAGCTGACATCTCTACCCAAACCATGAAGGCAAGGAGAGCATGGAGTAGAGTTCTTCAACTCCTGTATGAAAAACACACCAGCCCAGATTATTATGCCCTGCAATATTCTCTTTCAGGTATGATGGAGAAGTGAAATACATCCACGTCAAAGAACAACTGAAGAATTTAACGATGACAAAGCAATCCTGACACAGGTTGCTGAAAGATGGTCTAGAGAGAGGCCATAATGACAAGAACTTCACGAAGGAGAAGGGAAGGAAACCACTAAACAGGACAAACTATTAAACACAGGATTCAAAGGAGTAAACAACAGCCGGCAAATATCATGACAATCATAAGTCAACAGATTTCAGTTATAAGCATCAATGTAAATGGAATCAATCAACCAATGAAGAGAAATAGACTGGCACAAGGATTAGGAAACAAAATCCAACAATACCTTGTATAGAAGAAACACACTTAACTCAAAAAGACATTCAGAGGCTCAAGTTCAAAGGATGGAAGACAATAGAACATGTTCCAACACCTCAGAAAAAAGTAGGAGGAGCAATTCCATTCTCAGGCAGTCTCAACTTCAAACCAAGAATGATCAAAAAACACAAAGAAGGTCACTATATATTTGTTGGGGGAAAAATTAAGGATGAACAGGTAACACTCATAAATATCTATGCACCAAAAACAGGACCACCCAAAATATGTAAGACAAATCTTAATGGACATGCAAAAACTAATATCTAACACCACAAACTTAACAGGAGACCTTAACACCCACTTATCTCAAAAAGATAGATCAACCAGATAAAAAATTAACAAGGAAATAGCAGAACTGAACCAGAGCTTGGAACAAATGGACCTGGTGGATATATACAGAATGTTCCACCAAATCACAGCTGAATACACATTTTTTTTCATCGGCACACAGTTCATTTTCCAAAATAGACCACAAAACAGTCCAGAGATCATGGTTAATTATATGCAAGAAAAGAGAAATTATCTCATGCAGCATATTATCTGATCACAGTACAACGAACCTGGAAATATACGAAAAATAAAACCAAAAAGACCCGCTAAATGCATGGAAGTAAAAAATCACCGTAGTCAGCAATCAATGGATCACAGAAGTAATTAAACAAGAAATTAAACAATATCTACAATTCAATGAAAATTAAACCACAACTTACCGGAATTTATGAGATGCAATGAAAGAAGTTCTTAGAGGGAAAATCATAGCTATGAACCCACACATTAGGAAAACAGAATGGGAACAAATAAACATCCTAATGTTGCACATCCAACATCCAGAAAAAGGAGAGCAAACAAAACCCAGAACACAAAGACAGGAAGAAATCATGCAGATTAGAGCAGAAATTAGTTCAATGGAGATGAAGAAAACAGTTCAAAGAATCCAAAAATCAAAAGTTTGGTTCTTTGAAAAATTAAATAAAGCTGATAAGCCTCTAGCCAACCTCATCAAAATGGGGAAAGAAAAAATTCTAATTCAAGCAATAAGGAAAGAAAATGCTGAAATCACCACAGACTCAGTAGAAATTCAGGAGATTATCAATAGTTACTTCAAGAATCTTTACACTCACAGATAGAAGACATAGAAGAAATGGACAGATTCGCAGAAAGGTACAAATTGTCAAAACCGAGGCAAGAAGATAAAACAACTCTCAATAAGCCAGTAACAGTTAACAGAATACAAAATGTAATGAAAAGCATACCTACAAAGAAAAGTCCAGGTCCTCAGGGATTCATAGCTGAACTCGATGAGAAATTAATAGAATCTCTACACTTCTCAACTTCTTCAATAAAATTGAAAAGGAAGCAGTCCTCCCAAAATCATTTTTGGAGGCAAGTATTATACTGATTGCAAAATCAGGAAAGACACAACCAAAAAAGAGAACTACAAACCAATCTCCCTCATGAACATAGACACAAAAATACTCAATAAGATCCTAGCAAATAGAATACAGCAAATCATCAAGAAGATCATACACCATGACCAGGTAGGATTCATCCCAGGGATGCAAGGATGGTTCAATATTCGAAAATCTATAAATGTAATACACTATATTAATAGACTGAAATCTAAAAACGACATGATCATCTCAATTGATGCAGCAAAGCTTTTGACAAAGCCTAACACTCATTCATGTTCAAAACCCTACAGAAAATTGGAATAGATGGACTCTTACTCAACTGGACAAAAGTCATCTATGACCACTCAACAGCTAATATAATTCTAAATGGGGAAATACTGAAACCTTTTACTCTTAGATCTCATACAAGACAAGAATGTTCTCTGTCACCCTTCCTATTCAATATAGTATTGGAATCCTTAGGAACAGCCATTAGACAAGAGGGAGAAATAAATGAATAAGATAGGTAAAGAAGAAGTTAAATTATCACTATTTGCAGATGACATGATACTTTACTTGGAAGACCCCAAAAATTCCACCAAGAAACTACTAGGACTGATAGGGAAATTCAGTAGCATAGCAGGATAGAAAATCAATACTCAAAAGTCAATAGCATTCCTCTACACAGATAACAAACAGACTGAAAGGGAAACAATAGAAACAATACCTTTTACACTAGCACCGTGGAAAATGAAATACCTTGGAATTCACTTAACCAAGGAAGTCAAAGATCTTTTCACGGAAAATTACAACACCCTAAGAAAAGAGATGATAGAGGACTTCAGAAAAATGGAAAGATATTCCCTGCTCCTGGATAGGAAGAACCAACATCGTGAAGATGGCCATACTCCCAAAATTGCTGTACAGATTTAATGCAATCCCTATCAAACTGCCACCAACATACCTCCCATACATAGAGAAATCATTCCTAAAATTTATTTGGAACCACAAACGACCTAGAATAGCAAAGGCAATCCTGGCCAACAAAGACAAGGCAGGAGGCATCACAATTCCTGACTTGAAATTATACTACAAAGCCACTGTAATAAAATCAAAATGGTATTGGAAATGAAATAGAACTGAGGATCAAAGGAATAGATTAGAATATCCAGAGACCTCTACAAGCACACTCAACCAGCTGATCTTTGACAAAGGGGCCAAACAAGATTACTTAAAGAAAGATAGCCTCCTTAACAAATGGTGCTGGAAAACCTGGATTTCTACATGTCGAAAACTAAAACTTGACCCAGCTCTATCACCATGCACTAAGCTAAAGTTAAAATGGATTAAAGATCTAAACAATAAAACAGAAACACCCAATTTCCTGGAAGAGAAGATAGGAGGAAATCTTGAAGACACAGGGGTAGGCAAAAATTTCATGAACAAACATATTCGCATGGGAAACACTCAAATGAATCAATAACTGATCAACTCTTCTTGAGGAGTTTCTGCACATCAAAAGAAATTGTCAGCTGGGCATGGTGGTGCATGCCTGTAATCCCAGCACTTTGGAGGCTGAGACAGGAGGATTGTTGTGAGTTCAAGACCAGCCTGAGCTACAAAGTGAGTTTGAGGCCAGCCTGAACTGCACAGTGAGACCCTGTCTAAAAAAAAAAGGAAGGAAATTGTCAGCAAAGTGAAAAGAAAGCCCACAAATCTTTAAAAAATCCTATTATATTGAAGTGGATGCCACTTGAACATATACATATACTCTGATTAATAATTAATCAGACAAAGGTCTGCTATCTAGAATATATACAGAAATAAGATATATTAGGGCCCTCAAATTTAAAGGCTCAGTCTAGAAATGGGCATCTGAGATGAATACACACTTCTCAGAGGATGAAATTATAGAAACAAATAAATACATGAAAAAATGCTCCACATCACTAGCAATCCATGATATGCAAGTTAAAAGAACAATGAGATACCATCTAACTCCAGAAAGAATGATTATCATAAGGAAATCAACCAACAAAAAACATTGGAGAGGATGTGGGAAAAAGGGAACACTTCTCCACTGCTTGGGTATGTAGACTGGCACAACCATTGTGAAGATCAGTGGGGAAATTCCTCAAAACCATAGGACTGGAAATCCCATTCAAGCCAGCTATCCCCCTGTGGGAATTTTCCCAGAGGAACAGATAACATTACATTATTGTGAAATATGTGTACCTATGCATATAGCACCACGATTTGTGATTGTAAATCTTGGAAATAATCAAAATGCCCATCACATGAGGAATCATTTAAAAAGATGTGGTATGTCTATATAATGGAGTATTACTAGCTATAAAGACTGATAAACTTGAAGCATTTATATTGAAGTGGATGCCACTTGAACATATACTCATAAGTGAAATAAACCACACTCACATGTACAAATATCATATAGTCTTCCTAGTATAAGAAATCAAAAGAAGAAATATAAATTGAAAGTTAGAACAACTAAAAAGAATTTAGTCAGATAGTGTACACGGAACTGCATGTGTTACATGCTAATAATCAGTTTCTCTTCTGGACAGTTAACAACCTGTTTGCGGATGAAAAATTAGAGAAATGGAAGGGGTGCAAGGTCAGCCAACATTTTGGCCCTAGCCTTTCAAGGCCAGCAAAGGCTTAGGACACAGGAGAACCTGTACTGTAACATCCTGGAACTTAGTTATGCCCCAAATTTTCTGATCAAGGAGATTATGGAGCCACAGCGGAATGTGATCCATGCTCTACAGTGTGCCTGGGATGAGTCACATGGAGAGAAAGCTTTCTCTCAGGCTCTCAGAGAGAACAAACTAATTAAGCAGTGGCCGTGACTCATCTACATGGCTGACACAGACAAAGGATCTACAGAGTGAGGTACAGGATTACAAGATAAATCCTTAGGGGACTTGACTGACCTCATCAGATACAAAAGCTACATTTTTTCTTATATAGGTCTTGCTTTAACTCGGTCTTAACCATCCAGCAGATAAGTATAAAAGTGAGGTATATGACGCGGGGCCATAATAATAAGTTGAGCTGTAAATGGCTATAGTCAACAACTTCTTCAGATAACTCACTGTTCTTGTGGAATGCTGGACTGTGTTGGATTATGTCACCAAATTCAGGCACCTATAATGATTTAATGACAATGGAGTGCCCATCTTTGTCAGGTCTACACGAAATAAGGGGGATACAAAGGAAAAACCATGATGTGTTTGTATAAACTGTACAGTTAGGATAAATATGCAGTGCTTCTGCATAATTCTATGAGAGGTAAGATTTGCACTGATAGTGGTTGGACTGGATATTATGTTGGCTTCTAGTTCTTTGGACAATCCCTAGGAAGATAACAAGGTAGAAATTATTGATTTTGAAACTGTCATAATTCAGCTTTAAAATAATAAGTATACAGCTACATTTTCTTAATTCACTGATAAGAGACATCTTCTATAATAGTGTCTATAAGTAAAATATCATGTATGGCCCTTGTATGATAACAAACCGTTATAAAAACAATTTGTAATGTGTTAATTATAGAATCTGTCCTGTTAATTTGTTTTGAAAGTGTCTCATTGCTATTTTTCTTCAATAAATAATTTAATTTTTTAAATTAAAAAAGAAAACAGTTCAAAAATTTAATGAGTCAAAGATCAGGGTCTTTGAAAGATTAAATAAAACTGATAACACCCTAGCTAAGCTCATCAAAAAGAGGAAAGAAAAAATTCAAATTCAATCAATAAGGAATGAGAAAATTGTGAAATTTCCACAGTTGCATTGTAAATTCAGAAGATCATCAATAGCTACTTTGAGAATCTTTACTCTCACAGAATTGAAGACAGGGAAGAAATGGACAGATTCCTAGAAAGGTACAAATTACCAAAACTGAATCAAGAAGATATAACAACTTTCAATAACAGACAATGAAATACAAAATGTAATAAAAAAAACATACTGACAAAGAAAAGTCCAGGTCCTGAATAGATTCACAGCTGAATTCTACAAGAAATCTAAATAGAAGATATAATTCCAATACCCCTCAAACTCTTCAATGAAATTGAAAAGGAAGTAATCCTCTCAAAATCATTCCTGGAGGCCAGTATTACACTGATTCCAAAACCAGGGAAAGACACAACTAAAAAAGAGAACTATTGACCAGTCTCTCTCATGAACATAGATGCAAAAATCCTCAATAAAATCCTAGCAAATAGAATGCGCAAATCATGAAGATTATGCAAATATCATTCTAATGTGAGGTCTTTCTAGATAGTTTTTTTAGAATACCACCCTCAATAAAAAACTTTCTAGAATTTTTTTTCTTACTATATTCTTTTTGGTACTAGAAACCAAACATGTGGAACTCTTGGCTTGTGCTTGCCAGGCAGGAGCTGTGCTCCTGAAAGGCATCCCAGCCCTAGAAAAATCACCTAGAACCCTTAAAAGGCATTTTCAAGAGATTCTTGTGCTACATACTGCAAAATAAAAACAGATCATTCGCCAATATTCTTTTCCTTCATTTGCTACATTCAAGGAAGTATCCTTGACTTTGGGGGCCTACATTTGAAAAAACAATACTGTCATTATCTCTTCAAAATCTTTATGAGTACTCACTCATTTTTCTCCTCCTACTGTTACTTTTTTATTGTTCTATATCCATGTTTTTTAAGAGTATAAAACAGAAAAAAATAGTGTGGGAGAGAACAGGTGATGTTCATTAAAATCCCTATGTAATTTGAATTAGTCTTGGCTTCATTTGTACTTATAGGTTCATCAGGGACACTTTATTTAAATACATACCTTGGCTTTTTGTTCTTACATTCCCAGTTTCTTCAACTGTCTTCACGTTTAATAAGGACAGAATAAAAACCTATTTCCTATTTGCATATTTGTGCAACCTGGATATGTTGCTGGTAATCTGACACTTATGCTTGAAGACTTCTATTTGCAGAATGCAAGGTCTGACTCTGGGCATCAGTTCCAGTGTTGGGTGGCATTAATCAAGCCAGACAGTCACCCATTTCCGCAGTATCGTGTCTATAAGGTTGGTGTTCCCTACCAGATAATGTGTCAGAAGTGTTAAGTACATAAATCACTGTGACCCTCTAAATATTTCTAAATCCATAAGAGGCAAAATACAACAATATACTGTATACAAGAAACACATTTAAGGAATATATATCTTCAGAAAGGAATATATAGTCTGATGGTCAAAAAATGGAAAACAATACTACATGCCCCAGCACCTCAGAAAGAAGCATATATAGCAATCATATTCATAGAGAGTCTGAACTTCGAACCAAGAATGACCAAATGAAATAAGGAATGCTACTGCATACTGGTTAGGGGAAAAATACAAGAGGAAGAGATGACAATCACAAATATGTAAGCAACAAACACAGGATAACCAATATATAAGACAAATCTTAATGACATGAAAAATCTAATATCCAATACCACAATCATAACAGGAGACCTTAACACCCATTAATCCCAAATAGGTCAAGCAGACAAAAAATTATCAAAGAAATAGCAGTACTGAACCAAAATTTAGAACAAATAGACAGAGTGTACATAAACAGAGTATTCTACCCCACCACATCTGTATACACATTTTTACCAGCTGCACAGGGGACATTTCCTCAAACACACCACATACTAGTCCATAGGTCATGCTTAAGTATAACAAGACAATGGATATTATCCCATCCAAATTATTTGACCACAGTGCAATGAAATGAAATAAATGAAAAAAGAAATCACAGAAAATCAAAAATATATGGAAATTAAACAACACCCTCCTCAGCAACTCATAAGTTACAGATGAAATTAAACAATATCTAAAGTTCAATAAAAATTCAAGGATATCTTATCAGAATTTATGGATGGAAGGAAAGTAGTGATTACTGGGAAATTTATACCTGTGAATTCACACATTAGGGAAACAGAATGGAAACAAATAAATACCCTAATGCTGCATCTCAAAAGGTTAGAAAAAGAAGAGCAAAGCAAACCAAAAGCCCAAAGATTGGAAGAAATTATAAAGATTACTGCAGAATTTAATGCAATTAAGGAAAGAAAACAATACAAAGAATTAATAAATCAAAAAGCTGGTCCTTTGAAAAATTACATAAAGTTAATAAGCCACTAGCTAACCTCATCAAAAAGAGGAAAGAAAAACTTCAAATTCAATCAATAAGAAATGAAAAGTGTGAAATTACCACAGACTCTGTGGAAATTCAGAAGATCATCAATAGGTACTTTGAGAATCTTTACTCTCACAATATGAAGACAGGGAAGAAATGGACACATTACTAGAAAGGTACAAATTACCAAAACTGAATCAGGAAGATATAAGAACTCTCCATAGCCCAATAACAGCCAATGAAATATTAAATGTAATAAAAAATCATACTGACAAAGAAAAGTCCAGGTCCTGAATGAATTCACCGCTGAATTTTATAAGAAATTTATGGCAGATATACTCCCATTACTTCTAAAACTCTTCAATGAAACTGAAAAGGAAGCAATCCTTCCCAAATCACTCCTGGAGATAGGTATTATACTGATACAAAACAGAGAAGCATGCAATTGAGAAAGAGAATCACCTCATGAATGTAGATGCAAAAATCTTCAATAAAGATCATAGCAAATAGAACACAACAAATCATTAAGAAGATTATACACCATGACCAGGTAGGATTCATCCCAGGGATGCAAGGACGGTTCACCATATGTCAATCTCTAAATGTAATCATCTATATCAATGCAACCAAATCAAAAAACAATTAATCATCTCAATTGATGCAAAAAAAAAGGTTTTTCACAAAGTCCAACACTCATTCATGTTCAAAGTTCTACAGAAAATTGGAAGAGATGGCATCTACCTCAATCTGATAAAACCATCTATGACAACCCTTCAGCTAACATAATTCTAAATGAAGAAAACTGAAACATTTTCCTGTCAGATACAAGACAATGATGTCTTTTATCACTCCTCCTATTCAGTGTAGTTCTGGAAACTTTAGATAAAGCCATTATCCAAGAGAGAGAAATAAAAAGAATAAGAAGAGGCAAAGAAGAAGTTAAACTATTATTATTTCAGATGACATGATACTTTACTTGGAAGACCCAAAAAAACTCCACTAATAAGCTACTAGAATGAACATACAAATTCAGAAGCATAGCAGGTACAAACTCAATACCCAGCACCTGGGAGACAGCTCAATAAATTAAGCACATGCATAGAAAGTGCAAAGTTCTTTTTTTTTTCCATTTATTTTTATTTTATTAAAATACAAATGTCAATCAGACAGTTTCAAAACACCTTAACCATACAGAGTCGATGAATTAATACATTGCAAACTGTTTTCATAACGTTTTGGTATTGTACAAGGTGCATACATGATATTATATTTACAGATATTTTATAGCTGAATTATATCAAAAATTCAATAATTATTTACCTAGTGGATGACCATAGCACTAAAAGCCGACATAATATCCTGTCCAACCACCATTAGTGCAGATCTTGCCTATCATAGAATTATGTAGAAGCATAGCGTTATCTATCCCAACTGTACTGTCTACACACACACATCATGATTTTTTCTTTCTGCAACCCTTCCTTTGTCTACACCTGTCAAAAGTGGGCACTCTATTGACATTCAACTACCTTAGGTGCTTGAACTCATCACCACAATCCAACACAGTCCAGCATTCTGCAACCATAGGGAGTTATTCAGAGAAATTGTCGACCATATCCATTTACAGCTCAAAAGTGCAAAATTCTAAGTTCATTCCCAGTACAACACTTAAAAAAATCAATAACATTCCTCTATACAGATGGCAAACACACTGAGAGAAAGATTAGAGAAACAATACCTTCCACAACAACACCTCAGAAAATAAATACTTAGGAATTAATCTAACTAAAGAAGCAAAAGACCTATTCAATAAAAATTATAGTATTCTGAAGAAAGAGATCGTAGAGGATTTCAGAAAATGGAAAGATATTACCAGCTCCTAGATAGGAAAAACAAACATGCAAAGATGGCCATATTCCAAAAATTTTTATACAGGTTTAATGCAATCTCTATCAAAATATCACCAAAATTCCTCACAGACCTAGAGAAATGATTCCTAAAATGTATATGGAACCATAAAAGACTTGAATAGAAATGGCAATTCTGAGCAACAAAGGCACAGCAGGCGGCATTAAAATTCCTTACTTGAAATTATACTACAAGCTACTGTGATAAAGTCAGCATGGTATTGGTAAGAAGTAGACCTTGAAATCAATGGAATAGATTAAAAGATGCAGATGCCACTGAAAACACACTCAACCCTGATATAACATATTCACATCTGCCAGAAAGGAGCCAAACATGCTTACTGGAAGAAAGATGGCTTCTTTAACAAATGGTG